>QMIH01002106.1:18739-86674 GCA_003987875.1 Clarias batrachus
GTCTGACTTACCGACTCGCCGTCTGTCTGTCTGTCTGACTTACCGACTCGCCGTCTGTCTGTCTGTCTGACTTACCGACTCGCCGTCTCTCTGTCCGACCGACTCGCCGTCGGTCTGTCTGTCCGACCGACTCGCCGTCTGTCTGTATGTCTGTCTGTCTGACTTACCGTCTGTCAGTCTGACTTACCGTCTGTCTGTCTGACTTACCGTCTGTCTGACTTACCGTCTGTCTGACTTACCGTCTGTCTGTCTATCTGACCTCCTGTCTGTCTGGCTTACTATTTGATTTTATTTATGTCTGTTTATAGTAATAGTAATAGTCTTCCTTTCTGTCTGTCTGATCAGATATCTATCTGTCTCTATCTGTCTGTCTGACCTTAACTTACAATATGTATGTCTGATTTAGTGTCTCTGTCTCACTGACTTACAGTCTGACTTTCTATCTCTGTGTCCGTCTAACTTGCTGTCGGTTTCTCTGTTTGTCTTACTGTGTATCACTGACTTACTGTCTGACTTAATTTCTCTGTCTTTTTGTCTGACTGTTTGTTTGTCCGATTTACTGTCTCTCTGTCTGTCTGTCTGATTGACTTACTGTCTGACATAGTGTCGGTCTGTCTGCATGACTTTTTGTTTGTTGGTCTCTATCTGTTTTACTGCATTTTTCACTGCCTCTTTTATTGCATCTTTTATTGTCTGTCTCACTTACTGTCTCATTGACATGGTGTCTAAATTACTGTCTTTCTGTCTCACTGACTTATTGTCTGACTTTCTGTCTCTCTCAGACTGACTTTATGTCTGAATTTTTCTGTCTTACTGCCTCTTTAACTGCCTCTTTTACTGTCTGTCTGTCTGTTTAACAGTAAAAAAAGGCAGTTAATCTCACTAACTTACTGTCCGACTTCCTATCTCTGTTTCGTTCGGTCTGTCTCACTGACTGTCCATCTTTGCTGATCTTTGGCTGACTTCCTATTTCTGTTTCTGTCAGACTGACTTACTGACTTGTCTGTATGACATCATGTCTGTCTGTCTGTCTGACTGCCTTTTTTACTGCCTCTTTTATTGCCTGTACTGTCCTACAGTCTGTCTGTCCGTCTCATTCTGTCTTCCAGTTTGCCTGAATTACTCCCCTCCTGCTCTATCTTTGTTTAACTTGCTTTGTTGTACTTTATGTCTGTCTGGCTTACTGATGTAAAGTTGAGAATACAGCCCTTGAGTAATAAGAGTCTTGCTCGAGGATCTGCCAGTGCAGGAATTTAAAATCATAACCTTCTGATAAGTAACACAATACTACTAGTGGTTCTGGCCCCATGTGCTATATAATGCCCTTCTGTGTTGCGGTCGTCCCTAAACTCAAAAGGAGAATAAGAAGCAATAATCTCGTAATTGCAGAAGATGGATGTGCGTTCTATTTTCTGCAAGCATTGTGCTGTGTGTTTCATGAATTTGTCAATTTTGGAGCATTCAATGTTTGACAGGTTAAGCTAAACAATTTGAAATGAGCGAATCACAAAAGATTGATTAAATTGCACAATTGATAAAATCACATGGCTTTATTAAAAGCAACCAATCACGCACAGTGTTGCAATTATATATGCGTGTGTGTGTTTGTGTGTTGCTCCAGGTCGTGTGCAGCCCCCAGTGTGGGCGACGGCTGCAGTGTGTGTCTCCGTCCCTCCTGGGTGAAAGACATCCAAATCAACAGACAGATCAGTAACATAACGCAGCTCTTCCTGCAGCTGGAGTCTGTAATCTGTCCATCCGAGTGCTCAGGTAAAGCATGCATCACACACCTACTATACGTCACACATCACACACCACACAGCACTGAGCAGAGCAGCTTGCTAAAGTAATGCGGCCATTTTTTATTTAAAAAAATTTTTTTTAGAATCAACAATCTAAGGGAACGTTAACTCCTCCATCTGTCCCGGCCTCAACGCTCCTGCTGAATATTAACTCATAAATATTAAGCAGTGAGGGGAAAAAAAAAGCAAATATCTGGCTGAAATTCAGCTCCGCTAATGACTATAATTATATGATGCAATTAGTCACGGTGGTCTTTAGCTCGTAGCTCTGCTCAGAGACGGACAGGACAGTGAATTAAACCCAGCCAGCACGTTTAAGAGCTAGAAATTAGCTATAATGTTCATTATACTCGTCTCTTCTATAATTCTTTATGTAACACGGTTAATCTGTGATAATACCGCCATGTTTTTATTTAGATTTTTTTACACTAAAATAAGATGCATCTAAAACACTGAGCACAAATGATTAATCACACGCTCATGGGTGTAAAGTGATTTCATGGTGCTTTCTTTAAAAAAACAAAAAACATCCACGGTTGCAGATGTCGTACATGAAAGGTTTGGGCGTAAATTTCCAGCATTATCCTCTGACACTGGAGACGTCTTCCAAGAACATGATCTTCTAACCGATCGATTGACGTCATTTTCAGCGCCTCCTGCCGATTCTTCGGGGGCCTCGGCCGACCCGCCGGTCCCCACCAAGAAGAAGAACTTCAAGATCTGGTACAGCCCGAAAAGCCGTAAAGTGCGCTGTCGAGTGGACAACCCGTTGGACTCGGATCCGCCGACGCGACCATGCCCTGACTCCAACGTACTGTCCGTCTTCAACTTCACCTCGTCCTCCCAGGATTCGGGCTCCTCCACACCTCCCAGGCCGAGCAGAGGCGCAGAACGGAAGAGGAAGAAGACCAAACAGAAGCGAGTCGTCAGGAAGCAGGTCCGAAGCTCCAGGATTCCGAGTAAGCAAAAGAAGATGAGGCTGGAGGCCGTGAACCAGCAATGGGGGTTCGGGAAGGATGATCAAATGGAGCACGAGGACGATCCGGTGAAGCAGAACGAGACGAGGAGCGGGAAAAGGGTGTCGTTCCGTTGTCCGAGCGGCACCACCGATCAGAAAGAGGGGGTTCCTCAGTCAGAGGAACGAGTCTTCAGTCCAACCAGGATGAGAAGCATCCTGAAGGATGGCGTTGAGAAGACCCTCGTTCAAGATCATCTTCATTCTTCACCGAAAAGATCCACGCCACAAAGTGACGGAAGCCCACAGAGCACCCCGAAGCGTCCCAGATTGTCTCCAGGCCGGAAGGTGAGAAAAAGGAGCTCGGGTCAGTCCCCGGACGTCTCCAGCAGAAGATCTGTAGAGGAAAGGAAAGACAAGGGAAGCCCAGGGAGCTCTCCTGCCACTGGGAGGAGCCAGACAACCCCGGCGTACATGAAGAGGAACCATAAAGGAGAGACGCCGCTGCACCTCGCCGCGATTAAGGTCTGCGGTTTAAAACTTTTGCACTTTTGGCGTGCACTAGACCTTGTAGTTTGACATGAACTAGGAGGAAAATGGTGTTTTGTATGTAAATTATCTCAATTAATTCATTTATGATGTTAAAAGGGTGACGTGGAGACGACCAGAGCTCTCCTGGAGCAAGGAGCCGACCCCAACTTGAAGGACCACGCTGGCTGGACCCCACTGGTCGGTTCCCTTTCTCTCTCTCTCTCTCTCTCTCTCTCTCTCTCGCTCTCTCTCTCTCTCTCTCTCTCTCTCTCTCTCTCTCTCGCTCTCTCTCTCTCTCTCTCTCTCTCTCGCTCTCTCTTTCTCTCAGCTTCTCATTGTTCCGTCTCCATCCTGCCATATTGATTGGTTGATGATGTCATGCATAATTCATGTGTGTTTTTACTTTTCTGTGTGCCGTTACACAAATGTGCTGACACCGTCGTCTCTGCCGTCTGCTCCGTGCGTATTATCAAAATGTCACCACAACACAGTTTTCTAAGTTAATGGATACGCCGAGGAGCTTACACACACACACACACACACACACACGCACGCACATGCACACATTTGCACTTGTCTGCCGTAAACAGAACTACTCGCTGATTCGGTGAAACGTGCCAAGGAAAAGCACTGACTGCACAAACATCTGCCTTTTATTTTATCTTCTGTTATTTTATTTTTTTATGAGGACACAGACGGTTTAATCTCACCGTTCGAGATGCCACAGGCTCACGCAGCACCTTGTGACTGGGGCTTTTTTTTTTTTGCTGAGGCAAGGCGATGTTCAGAACAATATTAGACAAGTCGGGAAGTAATCACACTCATCTTAACTTATAGACTAAGTTTAATGAAATCTATCGCATTGTGATACCTACTTTTTTAAATTTATTTTTTATATATGTTGATATATAAAACCAGATAGGGTTGCCAGGTTTCATCGAAAATGTCCACAAGATCTGAAACAATTGCTTGGCGGGAAACAAGGCGTCTGTGGTGCGAGTGTATTTCTAGTGTACCGAAATAATCCTGGTTACGATCACTCTTTTCAAATGTGTTCAAAGACGTTCAAGTCAAACCGGGACTTGGGATGACATTTCTCATGAATGGAGGTGTATAACCACTTCTGACTTATAGAAGACTTTACGGTGATGAGACGGCAGTAAACTATCTGTTTGGTGCAAACGTTTTTAAAGAAGGCTGTTGAGAAGGCGTCCGTGAATGACGATCCTGAGCAAGGCGTTTCGGGGGGCCCACTGCAGCCGTTCCACAGAACATTTTTTTTCACTGGAATGCCTGATTCTTGAAAATTGACAGAAGTCCAGGTTTGATTTGAACACGGCACTTTTAAGTTCTCACCAGCGGATTTTATACTAGCCTGTTTTGGCAACCCTGCTACTAATAAATTGCCGTTCATTGCTCCTCCTATGAGCCTGATTCCTACCACTACCACCACCTACCACTAGGGGCATTAGTAACTCTATGAAAGCTAAATCTAGCAATCTATACAATCAACTTGTATCTGTGTTTGTCCGATAGCAATGTGTGTTTTACTGTCGGTCACTCAGTCAGCACATGAGTGTAATTTAAGATGTACAGAGACATGGAGGAGGTTGTTCATGCTTATTGAAAGGCGAGCTACACATGGAGCTGCTGAGATACCATGGAGTGATCCTGACCCCTTCTGCCCTCCAGACCCGCCTGATCCACCCGGATGCCCATTTCTGGTTGCAGTTCCCGTCTTGGGGAAAATGGCTCCGTGTGATCTACTGACGTGATGTATAACTGAAGACCGTTCCATGTGATATTCATGAAGATGTGTTTTGGACTGTGCTTGATAAAAACCGTTCTATTGTGATGGCATGTAACTACAGTCACGTGAACAGTTTTGTACACGAGTCCCCATCAGTGAACAGCTGGTAACCACAACAAAGTGGACTTGTGATGTTAACAGACACACGACGTCTGTTATACAAGTACGCTTATAACATTATAGCGCACCGATATGCAGCACAACAGCACTAGATCTCGTGTGATATTTATCATTTATTATGAACATATTATGCTTTGTTTGATTATTTGACCGGTTATTTTGCTCCGCCCACACACATCCTTCCACTACCGGAGGAACAAACTAACCCCAATTGGTGGAGCTGGAGACTGACGGCACTGTAGACTTACCGCGTGTGTGTGTGCGCGCGTGTGTGCGCGCGTGTGTGTGTGTGTGTGTGAGAGGAGAATAATCCATGGAGGTGATGGACAGTCCTGAGAAACATACCAGATTTATTTTATATTTCCATTTTTTCCAATTTGGAATATAAACTCTGGAAATATAATTTCCGGGTTCTGAGGTTGAATCCCAAAATAATGTTGAATGGAAAACTAGTGCACTATGTAGGGAGTACAGTCACTTGGTCCTCACACGGGTATTGAATATTACAGCTTCAGTATAGGAATAAATTCTCTCTCTCTCCCTCTTTCTCTCTCTCTTTTTTTCTCCCTCTTTTTTCTCTTTCTCTCGCTTTTCTCTCTTTTCTCTCTCCCCCCCATCTTTTTTCTTTCTTTCTCCCTCTTCTCTCTCTCTTTTTTCTCTCTCTCTCTCTCACACTCCCTTTTTTCTCTCTCTCTCTCTCTCCCTTTTTTCTTTCTCTCTCTTTTTCTTGTTTCTTCTGTCTTACTTTTTTCTCTCATACATTTTCCCTAACATTTTTTTCGATCTCTCTTTTGGGTACTGTCTCTCTTGTTTCTCTCTCTCTCCCCTCTCTCTTTTTTCTCCCTCTTTTCTCTTTCTCTCTCCTTTTTCTTTCTCTCTCTCTCTCTCACACACTCCCTTTTTTCTTTCTCTCTCTTTTTCTTGTTTCCTCTGTCTTACTTTTTCCTCTCATACATTTTCCCTAACATTTTTCTCTCTTGATCTCTCTCTTTTGGGTACTGTCTCTCTTGTTTTTCTCTCTCTCTCCCAGCATTCTGATTGCTTTCAGTAGGTCACTCTGATCGTTCCTGTCTCTTTTGTGTCCTGATTGTCCACAGTGCGGACACTGATGCTGTCCTGAACAAAGTCAGTCCACTACCACCAGGAACAATCTTATTCTTTTATTGTTCTCTGAGAGCGCACACACACACACACACACACACAATACGTAGGGTGTACAATCCCTTGTTCCACACACTACTTGATCGGGGGTTAGGCTAGAGAGATTTGGGATTCAGCGTTTGGTTAGAAGCTTTGTTACTGTACTGTATGTTAGCCGTGAACAGAACCACACGGGCGGTTCAGGGGCGATTCGGAAAGACTTGGAAACAGTCGCTAAGGAGACAGCGTGTCGTTTAAGATGACGTAATGTTATCAGACGTGTTTTTTTTTTTCTGAAAGTGCTTCTTTGACCGGTTGTGACGGGGAGATGCGGACCGTACAGACCTAATGTAAATAAAATTCACTTGGTGTAATTAAGTTTCTCAGATGCGGAGTGACGCATATAGTAAATCGTCCCCTTGGTGTTACCGGATGCCTCTCGTCCAATGAGATTATTAGATTGTTCGGACAGAATTAACTTAGTTTAGTGTGGATTCAGGATCTGGTAGAGCTGGAGTTTCCACACCTCGTTAGTTTTTGACTTCACGTCCTGGATTTTGATTGAAGCTCGGTTCGGCTCATGCGACTGTCTGTTCTCTCTCTCTTTTTTTTTTCACCGTGTGATTGAAGCTGAAAAAAACATTGTAGCTCTGGGAACCCGATCTGGATCTCGCCCCGGGGGTTTGCTGTAAATGATGCGTTTAATCTGAGTTTAATAGCAAATAGCTCAGATACACTTATATCTGATTTTTCAGATGTGACATGGAGTTTTGTTCTCCATTTCATTCACGATATTTCATTGTGTCAGTCCTCCAAATTCGACGCGCATTGAGGGCCAACGGCAAAACCTTATTAGAACATTATAAGGAACCTTGTATGAAATACAGTATGTGATTTTTATTTTTTTAAATCAAATTCTTTTCCCTTTCTCAGCATGAGGCGTGTAACCTGGGTCATGTGGGTGTGGTGGAGGTGCTGCTCCAGCAGGGGGCGCTGATTAACACGCCCGGCTATGAGAACGACTCACCTCTGCACGACGCCGTGAGGAACGGCCACGCCGCTGTAGCCAGGCTGCTGCTGGAGCACGGCGCCTCGACTACTGTACTGTAAGCGCGCACACACACACACACACACACACACACACACACACACACACTCTTTCTCTTGGATCCTTACTCTTCCAATTACTCTTCACTCTATCATATTTGTAGAATATGGACTTGTTGAAGACGTTTCCGCGTCTTTTTCTGTACTGTAAGCGCGCACACACACACACACACACACACACACACACACACACACACACTCTTTCTCTTGGATCCTTACTCTTCCAATTACTCTTCACTCTATCATATTTGTAGAATATGGACTTGTTGAAGACGTTTCCGCGTCTTTTTCTGTTTACTTACGACTTCCGTTACATGAAACGGTCACAGCTGCAAATAATAAGTGTTTCTTTAAAAAAAAAATCTATTTTTGTAATCAATGAATTTATCGATTATTATTATGTGTAAAGGGTTTGACGCACAGTGACATCACAAACACGGACATGAGGCCAGGTCATATGGAAAAGGGGTCATTTAATTAGGAATATTGGGGAAAGTGAGGGTTAAAAGGAGGGAGGAAGAGAAGAAGGATGCATGTGCGGGTCTGTGGGCAGTGCCCTGCTGGTATGCGCGCACAGGCTGGTGAGTAGTGGTGGCGGCGGGCAGAGTGGACACCCGTGGACAGCGGCTCCGGCGATCTTCCTTGGTCAAACCGGCTCCTCCCAGCTCTCACTGGCGCGACGGCAGGCGCGTGTCTCCCGCATACTCCCCGCTCAGGTGGCTTTCCCGGCTGGGACCAGAAGCCCGTCTGAGAGTTTGGTTCGGCGGGAGCTCCAGCTGTGCGGCGATGAAAGGCGCCTTTGAACTCCCAGGCGCATGGCACACTTTTTTAGCGTCCGCCGCATGACTCGGCTCTTTGTTTCTCAGTGGCAGATGGAAGGACGGACACCCGACACACCCTTGTGCTACACTTCCTGCCGTGTAGGTCGGGGCGAAGGCCGAGATCCATTAGCGCGGATTAACCACACTCCGGCGCCCATTCCAGCTGCCACAGCCCCGCACTCGCACACCTGCAGACGAGGGACGACGCCTACCTAGTGAGCTCCGGAGTTTTTTTTTTTAGATGAATCTAATAATTATTTAGGGTTAATCTAGCATTTGGATGATTAATCCCTTTTATTAACTTTCCAGTAAATAATAACAGTGATGACGTATTGACGTATAATCACGTACACGACCATACACAGTGTGATACGCAGTGAAGCGCTTATACGACCGTCTGCAGTCCGAAATGGTAAAGGACTGAAACATTTCACTACAATAAAAGGAAACTTGCACTAGAAGAATACAATTAAACTGAAGATAGTATTTCCAATAAAAAATACAATTTGGGATTCAGTGTATAAATCTACAAATTTACAGATCTGAAAAATGTACAATAAAATGTATACAAACATTTTTGGGGAAATTAATTATATTTATGTAGTTTATTGTTTTCTTCCTGTCTAGTTTACTTCCTGAAGTGGGACTTCATATATACATCGAGAATATAGACATCGAAAATACATCGTCATTATAGGAACAGTCTCTTTCTTCTCTCTCTCTCTCTCTCCTTCTTTCCCTGAAAATTCGGTTCGCTTTCAGTAGATCACTCGGATCGTTCCTGTCTCTTTTGTGTCCTGATTGTCCACAGTGGAGACGCCGACACTGTCCTGAACAAAGCCAGTCCACTCCCGCCAGGAACAATCTTATCATTCTTTTATTCTTCTCTGAGCGCGTACATTCACATGCGTGCACACACACGCACGCACGCACGCACACAAGAAGAGCGAGACTGACAGAGAAAGACAGAGAGTCAGGTCTAACTACAGGCCTGTAATGGTGTGTGTGTCTGTGTGTGTGTGTCTCTCTAATAAGTAGGCCCAACAGTAATCCTCACTGCTTGCTGAGTTGATCCATGTTGCGCACACTGAAGCACTGTGTGTGTGTGTGTGTGTGTGTGTGTGTGTGTGTGCGCGTGTGTGCGCGCATTTGTGATATTTCTTAAACAAATAAGACTGTGTGAATACAGCTCAGGAATGCTTCACCGATCTGCACTTTGTTTGTGTGTGTGTGTGCGCGTGTGTGTGTGTCCATTCTGCAGTTCCAGCAGTAATCCTTACAGCTTGCTGAGCAGATCCATGTCACTGACATAACAGCTGTGTGTGTGTGTGTGTGTGTGTGTGTGTGTGTGTGTGTGTGTGTGTGTGTGTATAGAGATCCTGGACTTCGGATATCCGAAAATATGAAAAAAAGTGTTTGTTTCCCCCAATTTTCCAAACTAGAGTTCATTTGTTTCAGTCATATAAAGTCATAAAAAAAAAAAAAAGTCTGGGAAAAAGAAACAAAGACGGACACGCACGCACATTAACAGAGCATTACACTTTTTTCTTTGTCCTTCATATAAACACCAGGGTCATCTCATCCATATGAGTGTTTAATCTGCATTGGTGTGTGTGTGTGTGTGTGTGTGTGTGTGTGTGTGTGTGTGTGATAGATTTATGTTTAAGCATTGTTCCAAGTTCTAAAATTGTAATGTTAAGTTTTCCGTATTGATCTCTCTATATCTAGAATATAACACTCCAGCGTGGGTCACTAGGGGGGCGCTAATCCTGGTGATTGGGTAGAGCAGACGCTGTACTCCGGCTCACTTCTCTCAACCTTCCTCTTATTCTCTCACACACTTTAGCGACGGTCGTCGTTTATCCGAATTTGTTTCTATCGCCCTGGTATCAGTGACGCATTTCTTACGCCGCGTGTTCCGCGTTCTTCGGGTTCGAGAAGGGAAAACCCCACTGGCTCATGAATCCAAATGAAATATTTCACGGACCAGCGGACCCGTTAATTGTCCCCCAGGTGTTTATTTGCATATTGACGCTTAATCTGAGCAAACAGCATTCTGTCTCTTTCAGTCCTCCAATGAGTCCTGCTCGGTTTAACCCCCCCCCCCCCAGGGGACCAACAGCGCCGGTCACGGATCTGCACGCTCCTCTCATTAGCCGTTAACACACACGTGCATACTGATTTATTAAGTGCTGTTCTAATATACTGAGTGTGATATGCAGCCGCAGATTAGGTGGTATAATTACTAGGGCTGCAGTGACTAATCGGTAAAATTATTTATTTATTTATTTATTTTTTGTCATAGGAGGTACTTTGCTTCTTTTTGAAGTTGGCGAGGATTATACGATTCTTATTCAACAGACCTGTTTCTTTTTCCTATATAATTCTAAAATAAAAATCGTACTCAAAGTTAATTGTGTTACAGGAATATATTTGGCCTTCGCCCTGTGGATTATGCTGCGACTCCAGAAATGCGAGAGGTCCTAACATTGGTCCCTGAGGCACCCCAAGCAGTTACCACTCCTTTGAGCTCTCCAGCAAACCTGTCAAAGGTACACACACACACACACACACACACACACACACACACACACACACACACACACACACACACACACACACACACACACACACACATACATACATACTCACTCGGCTTGAATACACACAACAGGTCTCGGTTATCAAACTGGATGCAAAGCATATTACCCGTAAACCATTTAATTAAGATTTTGATTGAAGAATTTTCATTTTCTAAGGTTTAATTACTGAGCAAATTTATGATTAAATTGTTCAGAAGTTGCTGTGAAGAGTTTAAATTGCTTATTTATTCCGAACACACAAGCATTAATCATAAGCTTCATATTAATGACTTTAAAGACATTTGTTTGTAAATGAAAACAAAGCAGACTAGCAGTGTAAGTACTGGCGCCCTATAAAAGGAGGAAGTGTTACTGTGTGTTTGTTACTCGACTAGTTAGTCTTCGACTTACGAACATTCAAGGTACGAGTTTCTGCAGATACGAACGGACCATGGGAACAAATCGCAGAAGTAGATCACGTGTATTGTACAGAAAAAATAGACACTGCAGTGCACCGGATACCAATATTAACAATTATATACAATATTTTCAGTGTGTAAGTGATTTGTATAAGATGTCTAGTGAAGTCCGGTGAGAAATGAGTTGGTTTCGGTGAATCAATCCGGTAGCACGATAATAGAAAATGTCTATCCTATAAAGATGTCCTCGTGGTGAATAATCCTAATTTCAGAAAATTCATCAACAGGTCACAGAGTTCACAGTCCAATACAGTGGAAAACAGCTCTGAGACAAAATGGCATCCGGGATTCCTCTTGCGAGTTAAAGGCGCAAAGCGAACACTGTCACATTTAACGTGTGAGATTAATTTCCTTAGGTGCGGTTATGGTCTTTGGCCACATCATGGCAGTGTGGGGCAAGAGTTCAGATTTAGTCAAGTGAATTGGTATGTCATTGTATTGTAACATTTGTATATTCGTGTCAAAGGCATATAAGACTTACTTTGTCTGACTTAAGAACAAATCCGACTTGCGAACGTGCTTCCGGAAAGGAACTCGTTCATAAGTCGGGGGCTACCTGTATTTGTAAAAGAATTATTCTCAGTACAAGAATTACAGTACAAGATCAAAGCAGCACCTAGGTATCATGATAATATCATATCGGGTGATGCTGGTGATTCCCATCCCTATTAAAAACTGTTTTTCTGCATCATGCTGTGTTTGTCTGTTGTCGTGCTTTAGTCTCCAGCGCTGATGAAGAAGGATGTCCAGGTTACTCTGATCGGTACTAAACTGACTGCAGATCAGCAGAACCAGATGACCAAAGCAGCTCGAGTCCTGGGAGGAAAGCGAGTCGAGACTTTCTCCACCGCAGGTACGACTCCAAACTGAAAAGTTTGACATGTTGTTGTTCTTTTAATATATTTAAACAAATTGTAAAGATTGTCATATTGCTGTGGTGTAAGAGCTGTTTGTCAGGTTTAATTCTGTTGCTGCTTTAACTGTTAAAGGAAACGGTATATATTTAAGTAATCCTCTCCTTTTTTGCTGTAAGCCATCCACTTTGAGCATCACGAGGATAATTACAACCGTTCCTCTTATACACGGCACTCTTATGATGTTCCTCTCAAAAGATTTCGCACAGCTGTAAAATTTACAGCGTTAGATGAAACCCCAAAAAGCGCGAAGTCTCATCATCCGAGAGCTTTAGACTTTCAGATCGCGTCGGAATTAAAAATAGCCGAAGCTTCTCATTAGTGTTGTAGTGTTGAACAAGGACAAACTATGAGTTTGCCTTTATATAAAAAAAAATATATATATATTTCGTCTGTTTCTCGATGGTATGTTCCTTAAAAAAATTTTATTCTCTTTGAACTTCCAGACGTTTTTGCTTTAAGAAATAATGAAGCACTTTTAATAATTAGCGAGCGGAACGTCTTTGTTAGTCAGGAAGCGGTGTGGGGGGAAAAAATGTGTTTGATTTTTAATTAATAGCTGTCACGCTGGGTGCTGCACTTCACCGTGTTTACTCCTGATATGTAAATTAGTTGCTAATTTTCAGTGACATTTTTAAATAATTTTGACTAATAGGATTCTCTGGAACTGTAGATCTGCTTCAAGGTGTGATTAAGAAAGGGGGAAAAAATGGAACCGGTTTTTATAAATATATGAATGATGAACTTGTGTCACAGGACTGTCAAAATATACAGATCACATGATCTTGGTCCCTGTTTCACGAGACCTACATAAGCAGATTATAGCAGGTGCGTTCACAATCGATGCGCGATGGCATTGTTGACATCTACCGCTAGTTCATGAGAAAGCTCGGAAATGAGTTACCTAATGATGTACTATGCGAGGAGTTCTCTCTCACTAGGACAAATCTACAGAGCATCATAAAGCCCTTGTTATGATGTGCATTATTGTTAGATTGTGCTATGAAACTATAACAATAAGAAATCATTATGAAAATGTACATAGACAATGATCTCACTTGTCCCAGGAAGTACTGTAGCCCATCCTACTCCTTTTTCTCCCTAATTAAGTCGTATCCAATTCCCACATGTCACTACAGGACTCCCACATCAAGGCTACTACTACCAGTCAGGGAGGGCCAATCACGTGTTTCCTCCAAACCATGTGACACCGTGTAATTTTTTCGAACTGCTCCTTCATGCATTGTTGGGAGCGGGGTGACACCCACAGGGGATGTGCTATCCACCCCTTGCGTGAGCTTATGAGAATGCAGAGTGACTCGCATCTCACCCCATTAGAGAGAGCTCGGCCAATAAGCTCACTCCGGGCCCCCTCTTGTGGGAGGCTAAAGCATCACCTGGGAATCAAACTAGCGATCTCCTTCCGGATGATGGGGTGAGCACGTTCAGGGAGCCATCGAGTGCCTCAGTGGTAGTCATGCTTCTGAGTCAAGTCTCCAAGGGACCTACAGCACTATCAAGTGTTTCCTTTGAACTGCCGACCGCCTCTTTTCGAACTGCTCGCTCACGCACAGTTGCAAGCGGCGTAACACACTGGGACGACAGCGCTATCCGCTCCTTCAGCTTGCGTGAGCTCACAGACGCCCCTGATTCGCTGAAGAGCCGTGATTACGGTGGGAGTACCTCTCATCCCTCCCCTCTGAGAGAGCTCGGCCAGTTGGCTCTCTAGGCCTCCGGCTGCGAGAGGTTGCAGGAACCCCCTGGGAATCAAACTCCCGATCTCCGGGTGATAGGGCGAGCACTTCACCACTTCGCCACTTTCTGGTCAGTTTTGTCCTGGTATACTACCAACAAGGGATTTTGATCAAAAGTTACTTATCCCGACATTTCTGAAAAGTCATCAGAGATATTCAGTACGATGTTCAACTCAATTAAAAACATGAAAGCGTATAAGAAGAAGCCAGAATTGAGATGCTACCAGACGGACCAATCACAATGACTTGCTGCAACAGGTTCTAGGGAGGTGCATGTCAGGCTACATCGTAGGGTACGACTTGGGGTACGCGGCTGTGCGAGATCTACAGGGTAGACTTGGATGCTGAAGAATATATCGGCTTTAAGAATGTGAAAAATGCCTCTGCTTGTCAAGGTATAGTTTTGTATACTCTATATGTTGACTTTTGTGATGAGGCTACAGGTATGAGTGGTGTGACTCTTCAAGGCAGACCAGATTTTCATCCAAGCCCACACAGAGGACGCTAACGCTTCCTGCAGCTCCTTAGTGTCCTTCGAAGATGTTGCTTTGCTTTTCCAGCCCAGAATACAAGCAGTACCATCTGAGAATTATGAAATCCAACAGGATTTAAATGAATATTGTTCTTGTGGAGTTATATTTTATACAACAGATAGTTATGACCGAGTAATCTGATTGGATTGCTCTGTTCACAGCTAACGTACGCTACAAGCCTAACTACCTTCTAACACAAAGCTGAATCCTAGATCTAACTCTAATGCCTGATCAAGAGCACCACATGGTGTGTATGATAAGGGATAGTACACCCTACGTAGTGCACTAGCTTTGTATTTAATGCTATCAAGAATTCAACCCTGCAGTTGGCTGATATTCTAAAGCAGAATAAGTGTAAAATACAATATGCGCCAAAATGTACAGTTCTGAAATGAAAAGACGGAACAATATTACCTTGTTATCATCTGTGAGTTTATTTCTGAAATAAACTAACATACACACAATTAACGAGTTGATTTTTTTTTTGTGGTGTGCGTAATGTAAGTGTTCGAAGTGTGTGTTCGCCGTAGACAGTGTTCATATCATAACACATTCTCAACCAAGGTCGCTCCAGATTCCTGCAAAAGGAGACGATTTGTAATACAGGCACAGCTCTTCGTGCATCTTCACAGTTGAATACAGTCTCCTGTAACATTCCCCACAAGCAAGCATCAGGTGGTGTAATAGCGGGGGAATGGGACGGGTACGGGAAGGAATTGGTCTGCCACATTTTTCCACCTCTGTCCTCGTTCACGACTCCTTCCCTACGAGCGGAAATAATACTAAACTATGAATACTTTTTTCGAGAGACCCATTTCCAACAACAACTGAACAACACAACTTCTTTTTCACACCTGGGAACATGTGCTTCTGGAGCTATGCCCCATCAACAAATTCAAATGTGCATCTGTGATGCGCGAGTTTCAGTACTGTATATTTTGTCGCATACTGTATAAAGTTAATCTCGTTAAGTTTCTTAGAACTGTTTATTCTCTTGACCTTTTCGGTTCATAGTACCATTACACTGTCAGTAGCCAGCTCCCCCAGTCGCGGTTATTTAGTTCCACCAGTCACGGAAGGATATATGTAGCAAAATACAGTGGAACCTTGGATTACGAGCATAATTTGGCAGAAGGCACACACACACACACACACACACACACACACACACACACACACACACACACACAACGGAAACATCATTTTTACAGGAGAAAAAAGAAATCTCTAATGACACTCGACTGAGCGCAGACTAACGGATCTAACGGTATATATACACGCTTACAAACAAAAAAAATAAAACATGTTTTATGCGCACACACATGGTCACAGTGTTATAGTAAACAGTACATGTATACACGGATGTTGATTATACCTGTGAGAGACGCGCACAAAAACAGAGCCGGGGAGATGATTACCCACAATTCCACAGCGTGCAAGAGAAAACCATTGGCTCAGTTGTGATCACGTGACGCTTGGCGTCAAAAACAAGAAGCGCAAGCGTGATACATGATACTCGGTACTCGTAAACCAAGACTTGCTCGTTTTTCAAGTCAAAATTTATAAAAAATCTTTGCTCGTCTTGCGGAACACTTGCAAACCGCGTTACTCGCAATCTGAGGTTCTACTGTATCTGGTTAAATAAACAAACAAATCATAATCTGTTGATAATAAATGGTGTTTGTGGAAAAGCAATATCACACGAGATTGTGCTGTTGTACTGAATATCAGCAGATATCACAGCCATGCTGATATTCATTACAACTGCACTCGTGAGATATAAAGATCATGTTATTTCTAATGGTGATTTTCTTTCTCTCTCTCTCTCTCTAGTCACTCATGTGGTAGTGCCGGATGATCACTTGCCCTCCACTCTCACCGTCCTTCAGGGAATCCTCAACGGCTGCTGGGTCCTAAACTTCACATGTAAGACCAGATTAGTAATCCCAACATCTGTCTGTTTTTAATTTCATTTTTCAGTTTGCACCCAAATAATATTCCACTGACGTCTAATCTGTTGTGATTTTTACTTTGTATGAATATAACTTCTAAGACTTAAAAAAATCCATGCAATATTTTTCACACCAAAACATAAGGTCTAAAAAATAAGGTCTTAAAGAAATCCCTGAAATAAACCAGATGTTTTTTTTTTTTTTGTTCTGTCACTGTCCTCTTTTCTGTCCCCATTTTCCGTTCCCTTACCGTGCTACCCCACCCCTAAACATGTGATCTAAACCATGTGACCAGGGTTTTGAAACATGCTAAACAAATGAATATAAACAAATGTTTTTTATTTAATTCATACGGCACGGCATCCTGTGTTTACACCTAAAAATTTGAAATATTTATAAAACTCAAATGTTGACAAGACATCTCGTCAGAACACCTGGACTCAGACCCTGGGCTTATGAACACTGCTGAATGAAAGCACAATGTTTCTGAGGTAGCAGTGTTGATTTGAATGCTGAGTAGTGTTGTCAAAATACCACTTAAATACCTGTACCATCATGAATTTCCATACTTTTCAGTAATAGTGCCATCTATCTAACAAATAATACAGGTAGTCCCCAACTTACGAACAAGTTCTGTTTCTGGAGCACAGTCATAATTCAGATTTGTTTTCAAGTTCGACAGAGTGAATCTTGTACGCCTTTGACAATGCGTTGTCCTCTTGGATAGACTTCAGGCCTCCTGACAGGTTTTTTTTAAAGAATGTATACATACATACACTATATGATAAATAAATAAATATATATATATTAATTAGTTTTAAATGTATATTTGCTTGCATTTGAGCTAGTAACACATTTCAGTTCCTGTATACTCCTATAGGTGGTGTACTCCAAACTATTCACACATCACAGCACAGCATCCCTTGTTGTACTAGAAAATTATTTTCTTAAAAATAATTTCTTTAGAATTGTAAAAAAAAAAAAAAAAGAAAACTTTGAATTGGAACATTTATAAAATAGTGATGCTTACAGAATCGCAAGACAAATCGAATCAACATCCAGATATTGTGATAATATTGTATCGGCTCGTCCCTGGTATGTGACTTATTTGTGCATTGCATCCACAGTTTACTGCTTTATATGGTTACAAGCTAAATTTATTAGATTAAAAGAAATTACATGGTTGTGTTATTTATTTTTTACCTCCCCTCTTTATTGTACTGAAAATATATCGAACTTAATGGACAGATAGATAGATAGAGAGATGGGTAGATGGATAGAATTTTGGTGCTGTGGTGATTCGGTTCTGCTATGTATTGTGAGTCCGTCTGTTAATTCATGTATTGCTTCACTGATTCCAAAATCGATTTATTTGGAATAAATTTTTCATTTATATTTGTTTGCATTTACGGCGGTAACATTTTGCAGTTCCTCTATAATCCTACAGGTGGGGCTCTCTAAATTATTCACACATTGCTTCAAACAGAGAACGCTGTGCTGTCCTGCCAAAGTATTTGCCAACTCTGTTTAGAACTGTAGAAAAAAAAAAACATAATATTGAATTGTGAATTTTTTTTTTTTTGTAAACCGTGATATTGTAGGTTCCGTGATATCGTATCTGGGTCTCCCTGGAGATTCTCCTCTCTAGTAAATATATTTAAACCCTTCTGAAGAGAATTATGAAAGCCTTTTATACTGAAAGAAGATTGTAAACATGTACACTGTGTGGATTTATTATTGCACTGCCCACCAGAGTGTGAGCAAAATACCAAGCAGACCACACACAGTCTCTCCGTCATGTTTACTATAAAAGAGAGAGAGAGAGAGCGCGAGGCAGAAAGCCGAAACACATCCATGGACGTAACAGGTTCACTGTGGACCTTGATGTCCTTTAGTGTCCTATAAATCACAGCGGCTCTGTGGAACAATTTTCCGCTTAATAAGAGTGAGTCATGTTTTTCCCTCCTGTTGAATAATGCTTTCAGTCTCGCTATATTTTCTCATTTGGACCTGTCGCGCCCGTTAGCTCTTAGCGCTGAATTGGAATTTCAGCAGTCGCGGGATTTGTTACTCGAGGTCCGCCAGAGCTGAGACATTCGCCGCGCCGGGCCCGATCGCTCACCCGATAGTCTTTCATGTGTCGAGCGCAGAAGAAAAATTTATCAAGAAGAAAAAAAAAAAAAATCTAAGCTTTTTTTTTTTTTTGCCATTCTATCCGGTCACACACGTGGCGTAGCTGTTGTTCCTCTAATGTATGAAAGTACAGCTCTTCAAAAAGATACTTTTCTCAGGAAACGATCCCTTTTCACACCAGCTGACTTGTAAAAAAAAAACAAACAAAAAAAAAAACAGAGGCTTTATTTTCCCTTCTTTTTGATGCATGGCGTTCCAGATATTTTTAAGAGCAGGTAAGTGTATGAACAGTGCTGCAATACCTCGAGAGTGATGTGCTGATGAACAAACTCTCTCCCTCCACGCGTCCTGCTGAGTGCTTGCTCGTTAAATCAGACGTATTAAATTAAAAGTCGAAAAACGTGCATTAAACAGCAGCAGGCTTTTCAGAGAGCAGCAGATAATTCATTTATTTATTAAAACTGATGACTGATTCACATCTCCGCTGCGTCTCCGAGACGCACTTTACCAATTACTGTCTGTACCGTCCTACACAGCGGCTCTCTGATTTCCTACACAGTGTCCATCTCACTCTCCGTCTCTTCTCTTCTCTCTGTCGGTCTTTAATAGTAAACAAGATGGAGAGACGCGGCGTGCACGGTGTGTGATACGTTTGGTATGTTGCTCATGTCGTGTCAGACAGGTCAATGATAAAAGCACAGAGTAACTACGGAGCGTGGCGATGTTTACAATTTTCATTCACTGTGAAGCTCTTTCATGTCTCACACACAAGGGACATTCTTTATTTCTCTATATAATCCACTGCTCCACTAATACACTCATCCCAGCGCTTCAACATCGAGGTAGAAAGTGTTCCCAGTACAACCGGGCCGCGATCGGACTGCCTTCACGTCTGAAACGCCGGCCTCCCAGGAACTCCTCTACCTAAAGCACAGCATTTTTATTATATTTTGCACAAATGTTGTTGTTTTTTATTATACGTACTTTATGTATGGATCAGGATCGTGCAGTATAGTGTGACGTATCCTTTTTTTTTTTTTTGTGAAAAAAAAAAAAACCTAGGCAATAAGATGAACTGAATTTTATTCCATAACAAACATGACTGAGATTTTTTTTTTTTTTTTTTTGCCCGATTTTCTCCCTAATTTAGTCATATTCAATTCCTCACCGTCACTAGGGGGCTCCCACATTAAGGATAAGGATCTTCATTGACCAATGCTGTGTCTGGTGCGCCTGTTCCACAAGTCGGCGACAAGTTATTCATCGTTTTTTTCAAAGATCAGACATTTCACTCGCTGAATGTTCACGAGAGCGACTGCAGTGGGCTCAGCAGGGATCGTCATTCACAGACGTACGGCCTTCCTTAAAGGAAATGAGCTTAAGAAAAGTTTTTACATCCCTGAAAATGAATAAAAATAAGATTTAGTAATTTCAGCGACTTGACTTGACATTGGCGTGACTGTTGTAGTATAATATTTCGAAAGCTGCTGATGAACACAGTTTACACAGACTGGTGGGAAATGGCATCTGACAGCTGGTGGTGTTGATTGATAGAGATCAGAGGAGAACAATCGGTTGAGCGGACAGGAAGGAAATAGCAATTCATACAACTGTGATGAGCAGAAACCTATCTAAGAATCCGCTGTAATTTAAACGTTGAAGAATACGGTTTTATGTATAGTTGTTCAATTTTAATAGATTTTTACTTTTTTTTTTTGTTTGCTTGTTTTTGGTCGTATCAGTTAATTGAACTGATTGGTTTGGTATCAAGTCACGTTTTTTAAATTATGTCAACGTTAATTCATCTAGAGTTGGTGACTTGCTTAACAAATACACCAGAACTTTATCGGAAAACACAAAAGTTCACATTTTCCGCAAATACTCATATATTTTGCGAGAGATTCGCTTCTTCTTTTTTGGTTGGTCGGTTCAATTCCACCATCAGCGCCACCTAATGGACTGGAGTGCAGAGCGGAAGATCAGCAGGAAAAGAAAAGATTTTCATTCTGTTTGAGACAAGACACTTAAACAATCAGTAACACGAGTTATACAACTTTCCAATGTTTATTACACACTCCTACTGTAAGAGTCACGTAATGTAGTGTAATCATCTAATGACGATGATGCGATATGGAGTTATGTAATTATGACGAGGTAGTGCTGAGTTATGTACTGACGGTGAGGTTATGGGTCAGGGGTAGCTCCAGTGGTTAAGGCATTGACCGACGGTTCAGAAGGGCCCAGGTTCCAATCCCATGACTGCCAAGTTGTCCCTGTTGGGCCCTTGAGCAAGGCCCCTAACCCTCAACTGCTGACATGTATAATGAAATACAAATGTAAGCTGCTCTGGATAAGGGCGTCTGGATAGGGAAAATGCCTAAATGTTAAAGAAGAGTCGTGTAATGATGGTAAAGTAATAAAAAGGTAGTGTCAAGTCATGCAATGATGACGAGGTAATGTCAAGTATGTAATGACGGTAAGGTAATGATGAGGTAATGTAGAGTCGTATGATGATGTCCGGAAACGCAAACAAAGTTGAGTCATGTAATGACGACAAGGTGATGTAAAAGCCACATCAAGACGACGAGGTGATCGTGTAAAGATGATGACAGAGAGTCAAATTATGGAATGACCAGATAATGTAGAGTCCCCTAATGACTACGAGGTAATGTGGAGTTATGTAATGAGTTACACGACTTTTCCATATTTATTACATACTCTTACTGTAGTCGTTTTTCTTATCTCAAAACCCCTCGGACAAATAGCTGCTTGAGACAGATCGGACAATAAGCATGAGTGCTGGTGAATCAAATCCCATGGAAAATGGCAATGACCAAAAAATTCCAATCATCAGCCAACCTTCTGATTTCTCAACAAAGACAAACTGATTTGCAAAAGGCCACGCAATCTTCTGTCCTGAAATGCAATTTGTGTGCTTTTAACCCCGAGCAATCTGAGGCAGAACTACAGGGTCAATACTTATAGAAAGTCCACTTTAGGCTTGACCTCAGGATCGAAAATAATATTAAAGCTTTACCTCGGTATTGATAATCGAACTGAATCCCGACCTCATAATTGGAAAAAAAAATTCCATCAGCTCAATCAGACGCTGGTCTGGGTCCGGGGGACGCGATATTACAGCCAAAATATGCGCATAGTAAAATGTGTTTTGATTGATCGTCCTGCACCGTGACTGCATGGGCTCTTGTGATTAGCCGCTATCTGTATTGTGATTGACTGCTCAGAGGTACTTGCGCCGTGCGCGTCAGGCTTTCGGAGTCATCTGCATACACCCTTACACACAGTCCTCATTGTGGCGAATCTAATTAGCCGATATGCTAATGGATCCTTTCCGCTCGGTTAACGAGCCGGCCCTAATGTCCTGAGAGAGTCGGATTAACCCCGAGATGAGGCGTTAGTGTCTCCGGCCCGACAGGGTTTCTGGAAATGAAAGCTGTAATTAAAGAGGCAGAAAAAAAAAATAAAAAAAGAACATAATTATGATGACTTCTGTGGAGCAATTTTTGTCTGTCTCTGTGTGTGCTTGTCTGTTTGTTTGTGTGTGTGTGTGGTGCTGAAGTGTGATTGTGTGCAGTTGCACTACAGACTCTGCAGCATTGGAGATAGAGATAACACACCTATTGTGGCTGAATTTGCTATCTTGCTAATGACTGAGTGTCGCACAGCCACGAAGGCATGCAGAATGTTCGTCTCGAACAGGGCTTTCCATTAGGCTGAGAGATTGCGGGGGACGTGGTAGGCGACGCATGGTTACCTTGCAGATTTAATTTTCCTTTTGAAGGCCATTTGCACTTGTGGCCATCCTTAGCGAGGTGCTTAGTGCAAAGAGAATTTCTTTCATTAGCGGAAAAAGCGATTAGACGCAGATTCTCGCCGCAACCTGCAGTGTTTGACACTTTTATGCAACTTGCGTAGGCGCTCTTGAATTGTGAACGCTTGTACTGTAGGTAAAATCCAACAACCAACAATAATATAGTAATATATCTTATATAATATGTATGGGGCAGAGGTAGCTCAGAGGGTTCAGGCTGGTCAGCTGTTCAAGCCCCAACTCCAGCAAGATGCCATTTTTGGGTTGAGCATGGGCCCAAACCCTGTCTGCTCCATGTTCCCTGTTTTTATGGGTTCTTATGAGTAATGTAGAATCCTGTCATGATCACGATGTAGCACAGCAATGACGAAGAGGTAACGCGGAGTAGCACAGCGACTTGTTGTCTCTCCATTAAGCCCACCGTTACGTAAGATGTTGGTATCGTCTGTAAATTCCAGTGCTAAGCAGTTTTTATTCTGCCCCAGCAGAACAGAAGCCGGCATTTCCGTCACTGCAATTTAAAAAGTGTGAATTTCTTCAGGAACTTGTTTGAGAGTTGTGCAACCAAGGCTGTCTGAGCATAACACTACCCGCTAGTTGTAAACGAGTACAGCAGATGGAAAAAGCAGGTAATGGCCATTTTCTCTAGCCGCACTAGCAGCTGCTGCCTTTGTTGACTGGCCTTGTACAATAAATGTGTCTCAGCGGCTGCCGCATATGGTCGTGAAATCGGAAAATGAAAACCTGGCGCTTTTTTTTTCCCTTTTCCCCCCCATAAAGCATTATATCTCTGCCTCTAGAGGTAGAAGAGCATTGCTTTGTCCTTGTTTGAAAAGGATCCAGTTATCTGCATTTTAGTGCTGCCTATGTCTGTGTTGAAAGCCTTCTCCTGCTGTGCATGAGAACGTATAGCAGGATTTAACACCATCTTATAAGAGACGTGGACGTCTGCGGCGGTGGCATTTTACAGGTGCGGCTTCCAGATAAGGAAAGGTTTAAGATTTACCCCTCGGGTCCGCATCGCAATTACGAAGCCTATATCGATCCGATACTGAGATATTGGTCTGGAACTACGGCTGTGGCACGTCTAACGCCGCACACAATTTGTCCTAATTAACGATTTGAATGAAGAAGGAAATAGAGTCCATGCTGTATATAAAAAAAAAAAAAGGAAATGGTGCGTCGAGAACAATCAAGCGATTGCATTTCCAAAAGAGCTCAGCTGGATTTTCTGGAGTATATTAAATTGTATACAAATTATAAAGTATAGATACATTTGCATAAAAATAAACATTTATGGTCTTTGTATTTTCCATGCGTTCTTCTAACCGAAGGATTACCTGCTTCAGGGGAAAGAACAGCACATTTTTAGTCCGTATACAATAATAATAATACTGATAAAATTATATTTGCAGTTATTTCTGGTACATATTCCTATGGCGTCATCATTCAGTGGTTTTAGTGTTAATTGATTTATTTATTTTTCTTTCCCCATAATCCTCTGCGAAAAATTCCCCCTTGATTTTTTTTTTTTTTTTAATCGTCCTTAATTCCTTGATTTATTTATTTATTTAATGTCCTCTTTATAACCGAGTTCCCTCCCTTGTGTCTCCGTCTCAGGGCTGGCTGGGTGTCTGGAGCAGAGCCGTCGGATAGAGGAGAGCGAGTTCGAGGCGGCCGAGGGTCCACAGAGGGCTCGAGTGAACAGAGTCAGTCTGGTGAGTGACGCTGACGCACTGCATCCGCAGAGAGCCGCAATAACGCCAACGCACGCCGTCCCTGTTCCCTTAATGGCGTCTCGTGTCGGCATGAAGCGTCTCCGTCCTCCTGGCCCGAACCCCCCACAGGCGTCTCTGCGTTTATTACCGCTGCTCCGTGGCTGAATCGTGGGTCGTTTTTAGAAAGATTCCTCCATGCTTATGGAGGAAAGTGTTGCCTCCCGAGAAGAGCACTTTTATTTATTTATTTATTTTTGAGAGAGAGAGATTTTAGATCATCGCTGTATTTACTGAAAGTGTGACATTTCGTGCCTGTGGAGTTTCAGCTAATAAGGAATATTTTCCACACGTTGAACACGAGAAAGCAGCGTCCCCGAGGCCAGGACGGTCTAGAGCTGATTTGATTATTATAATTTCGCTGGTGTTTACGCGAGTGGAAACGACATCCACATCCAGACAAAATGATGAGATTAACACACTGATTTCCCAGATCCATTTTTCATTCATGTTTTATTTACAGTCACCACCGTACTTAAACACCGAATTTGCCTTAAAGCTACTCGAGAAAATATTTTATCTTCTTTTTAATTAATTTTTTCATTTTTAACTGGCTTTGCCATGATGTGACCTAGCGGCTTTCAGCTAGCGCACGTGCTCACGCTGCATTCCACTAAAGATCTCGACTCGTAGCTGCTATCCTCCGACTAGAGAGAAAAAAAAAATAAGCCCAAAGACTCGTGACCTTGAGAAGTTTTCCTCCACTTCGCATTCAGTATCAGCAGTAACATCGCACTTCTAGCTTCAAGTATTCAAGTAGCTTCTTTGTATGTTGATTTAGCGAGACGTAGCCGCGCCAATCTGTAACACTGACGCTACAGTGCGCTGCTCTGGGGAAGTACATATACAACTCTCGTCTTAGGTAGCTGGTTAGCCTGATGCTAACATAAACGAATATGACCTGAGTCTGAGCTTCGACTTCCACATCTTTAAGTCAAATGCAGTGTTAAAGTAACACCTGTCTCCGCCCCATGTGAAGAGCCTTTCAGAAAGCAAGCAACGAAGCCTTTTCTGAATGTAGGGGAATAAACAGGAATAAAATAAATGTTTTTGAAAGAAAAAAGTATATATGAATGAATGAATGGAGGAACACTTGGGGATAAAGAAAATAAGATTTATAAGAATTAATTGCCTAAAATAATTTTTAAAAATGCCTAAAATATAAAAAATAAAACTAGGAAAGTAAAGAAAGAAAAAAAAAAATCAGGTGAAATAAAATTAAGAAAAAAGCCATTCGGAATGAATGAAAAAAAAGAAAGTTTTCTGAAACACAGAAAAAAAGCAAAAACTAAATAAAAAGGCAAAAAAAAAACTGAAGGCTCTTTTTGATAGAAAGGAGAACTTTCTGAAACAAAGTAATAAAGAATAAAAGTAAGCCTTTTTGAAAGAAACAGAAAGAAAAAAAGAAAAAAGTTTTTCAGGAGAGCAAATGAATGAACTAAAAAGAGAAACAAAGCCCCAGAAAGGCTATTTCTCTTTCGGAAAAAAAAAAACAATTACAAATGCTGAAAGGTCTTTCTCAAAGAATTTCTTTTGAAAGAGAAACAAAATAAAGAATACAAATATTAAGAACCCTTTACAAAAGAAATAAATAAAAATGAAAGAATTAATGTATTTCTAATGAAAAGCAGAATTAATGAATAAAATAAATTCTTTTGGAAAGAAAGGAAGAATAAATAAAAGTCTTTCTGAAGGAAAAAAAAACAAATAAATGAAAGTCTTTATGATTTTTTCATAATGTTTTTTTTCCTAAAAAAAAGGAAAAAGAACTAATGAAAGAAAAATAGAAAGCTTTTCCAAAAGCAAATAAGGACGAAATAGTCCTTTAGAAAGAAATAAAGAGCTTTTTCAAAAGAAAGAAAAAAGAAAAGAAAAAAAGGATGAAAGACGGGAAGTATTTCTTAAAGTAAGAAAACAAAGATAGAAAGAAAACGAAAGTGTTTCTAACAGAAAGAAAGGAAGAAAAAAAGTCTTTCCATAAGAAAGGCAAGAAGGTAATAAGTATGTAAAAAAAAAGTATTTTTGAAGAAAGGATGGCGTTTTCAAAAGAAAGAAAGAAGGGAAAAAAATGAAAGAAATAATATAGGCCAGGTAATTCCTCAGCGTTTTCCTCCCACGCTGCTCTACTAGCCTGCAACATATTTGGAGTGAAAAGAGGATCGAGGCCAGAGGGAGACGATTGGTGTGGCATTTGTTGAACGGGGAATGGGGTCAGAAGGAGAAGAGCACAGTCATTTAAGAAAAAAATAATGCAGTGACCGATGTTCAACCTTCCATTCTGCTCACATCTTCAGCCCTGAAGCAGAACCGCAGAATAAAGCATTCAGGTGATAGCAGTGTGGCTGATTTATTTATTTAGATTCGGTTATTCGCTTTATTTCCACTCCCCAGCTTCCTCCTCTCTTCGACGGCTGCTTCTTCTACTTGCTCGGCTCTTTCCACAAGCCTCCGAGAGACGAGCTGGTGCAGCTGCTGAGGGCGGGAGGAGGCCAGCTGCTCAGCCGGCAGCCCAAAGCCGACAGCGACGTGACTCAGACGGTGATGGCGGCGGCGTATCACGCTCGGCCCGACTCGGACCAGGCGTTCTGCACACACTATGTCCTGTACGACCCGCAGAGCTCGAGCAGACCCGGGCCGGTCCGTCTGGGCAAAGTGTGGTCAGCGCCGTTGTCGTGGCTGCTGGACTGCATCCGGGCCTTCGACCTGCTTCCTGTGCCCGAGCTCTGACGCGTTTCAGTACATCAAACGTCAACTGGCAGGAGGCAAATCCTGATCATTATGGCATGAAGCATCACATCATCGTTAGTTATAACGTCTGTAATTTTCTGTTATTTTCTCAGTATTGTGGAATATTCTTTGTTTTTTTTTTATTAAAAAAAGAAAGAAATATTATGCCTATAAAAGATCAATAGACCTACATATATATATGTCAGGGTGATTCACTCGAAAGAGGCCCTGAATATTCTGCAATAGCTCACATTATGATGAAGCAATTTCAACAACACAACACACCACACCATGTGCTCCTTGGTATATGGAGCTTCCAACACGCCCTGTTTATCTGCGTGAAAATGTTTTGATGGATCAAGCTGGAAAAAAAAAATTATTAATTAATAAAAATAAAATAAAAAACCTTGCTTATTTACATTGGATTGATTTACTCCAGTCTAAGGATTTTCAGGACACAGCTGATTTTCATTTAGCCCCGCCCATATAGCGCCATAAAAGGAAAAACGCCAACACATACTTCTTACTCAGTAATGGAGTCTTATTTGTCTTTGTTTTGAATTGTTCTTAATAAAATGTGTCTGAGATTGGAAAAAAAAAATCTTAAGTTTGAGTGGAAATAAATAAGTGATTTAAATATTTGTATCCGCAATTATTTTTTTTTTACACAAGGCAACATTTTTGATGGTATTTAAAGAGTATTATAAAAAAAGAAGGAAAAATAATAGCTGAATAAAATAAAAAAAGCAACTAGTCTAAGTAAGGAAAAAAGAGGAAAGAGGGAAAAACTTTTCAAAAAGAAATAGATAAACTTTTTTTTCCCCTAAAAGAATGAATGAATGAAGGGAATCCTTTAGAAAGAGGAAAAGATAGCATTTCAGAAATAACTAAAGAAAGGAAGATGGATAGCTTTTCCAAAAAAAAAAAAGAAACAAATATAGCATTTCTAAAGGAAAGAAATAAACCTAACCAAAAAGAAACAAAGAACGCTTTTCCAAAACAAATAAAGATAGACTTTTCCACAGGAAGAGAGAATGAATGAAAAAAAAAAGTTCTCTGAACGAAATAAAGAAAGAGAAAAAGAAGCTCCTGCAAATTAATCAATGTATCTGTATCCAGTTTCATAAATAAGACTATCTCTATATGAACTTATTTTAAGCCATATACAGCATGTTATCGAAGAAAAAAAAAGTTTTAAAAGATTTTTCTAAGGCTGTCTGGTGGTGTAACGTGATTGAAGAATCAAGTTATGTACATTTTCTCACTTTACTGCTTCACTTGGTCACATTAATGCACTTGTTCTAATAAGTGATAGTTTCTATAGTAACAGCTCATTAACAGGGAATTGTACAAAATTTTGACTGTATTTAAAATCAGTAGTATAAAAAAGAGTGGGGGAAATAAAGGCTAAATTTAAAAAGCAACAATAGGATGTTATAAATGACACTTATTGGTAGCACAACGTGCTGTGGTACAGGAGGAATAAAACACCATGGAACTGGTAGTTTTTGCAAGTGAAACATCTCTGTCATAAGGTCACTCCTCTAAGTGCTTCCTTGCTAAAGTCTATCTATATCGCAGTCCAATAGACACTAAAAGCAAAAGGAAAGAGCAGATTAAGTCCCGTAATTGTTCTGTTTACTTAGAAATGTATTTTTGAGAATGAGTTATCTACTCTCACAGTTAGTACTAATCATGTTTTCCTCATTTTTAAATGCTATTATAAAAATGTCAGCAGTAAAGAAACCATCTGATCATTTACTGTGACTCTAAATCTAATAAAGTGCCGAAGGATTTGCACAGTGTTATATTGTGTACATGGGAGACCTTTTGTTTTTACTTCCTAAGTCCATAGAAATTATAGTTTTTTTTTTCTCCGTTTCTCCTATAAAAGGTTATGTTTCATATTTTTCTGCAGTATTAAAGCACTTTTTTCATAACGTTTTTCTTCTCTAAAAAAAAAAAAATAAGTTTGCTTTGATAATTGGACTATATTTTATAATCTTTGGGTTTGTAGAACCCTAACAGCAGAGTGATTGTAAACAAACACTTAATATCAGAAAAGAGTTTACAGTTACTTTATGTGATATAGAAAAGCAGAAGCTGCTGGTTTCTGATGATTGAATGGAGGAGATCCGTAGCCTTATCTGCCGAGGAAAATAACAGTGATTATTTGAGCCATAACAGTTTTGAAAGATTGAGTTGATGTAAGTGCAGTGGTGATGGGGTCAAACACAAGGGCCAGCTGTTTAGATCAAAAGCATTCCAACAGTTTTCAGGCATGTTTGGTGCAGTATTGATTACTGGGTAAGCAAGAGGTTTTCTGTGCCCTTCTGGAACTTCCTTCACAGCAACCTTGTCAAAGAAGAGAATCTTCAGAAGAACAAAGTGATTATAATATTTCTGTACCTCATAATTATGGAATCTTATTTGGATAAGACCTGGAGATTTACAGAGTCTAATGGAAATTCTAGTCCTGAAAAAACCTGGAATTTGATAGGAATTAAAGATCTGGAGATGTATGAAATAGAAAGAGGTTTTGAAACCTGCAGAAGTATGAAATCAAAAAGGGTTTGAGACATGGAGGAGTATGGAATCTAATCTGAAATTCTAGACCTGAAAAGTATGGAATCAAATGGAAATTAAAAACCTGGAAGAGTATAGGATCTAAAGATAATTCTAGGCCTGGAGAAGTGTGGAATCCAAAGGGATGTCTAGATCTGGAGAGGTTTGGAATCCTAAGTCATCTTCAGACTTGAAGACCGGAATCTAAAGGGAATTCAAGACCTTGTGAAGTAAAATACAATCTTAAGCGATTTTGAGACCTGAAGAAGTAGGGAATCTTGAGGGGTCTCCAGGTCTAACGAAGTATGGAATCTAAAGGGAATTTCGAACCTGGAACTTGTAACGACCATGCCTGATTTTGAGCCTGAGTTAGATGTTGAGCTGGAAGACATGGGATAGCCCATGCAGATTGGCGTCGCCAGGCTTGCCTCTCAGCGTAGCAGCCCACAAGACTCCCAGAGGGCAAGCGTTGCCCGGGGCGCAGCAAGCCACAGACGTGGTCAGCCCAGGAGGAGTGGTTCAGTTTCGACCCAAAACTCAAGACACCGTCATGCAGGGCTCTTCCAACCAGCTACGCTCTCAGGGACCGGGATCCGGAGAGCCCGGACGGAGACGCTCATCCAGAAAGACAGAAAAACAGAAACAAAGAAAAATAAAAGACAGAAAGAAAAGAAAGATAGACAAAGTGCACTGTTCAGAGGCAAAGCCCCAGCCTCTGTCTGTCAAAGACGCCGACGAGAAAGAGAGAGCGGCACGCATCAGTTCAGCGTGCACGCCCAATTTAATAGTTAAAGTGCACAAAGCAGAAACTCTCTCGCTCTTCTATAAATCCTCGGTAAGGGCAAAGGCCCAGAGAGGATATAGTTTTTGTTTTAGTTAATTTAGTTTGTTTTAGCACTGTTTATGTTGTCTTTGCAGTTTTCTTTTGTTTCCCTTTAAGTTTCCTAATTAATAATTAGGAAACGGGAAGGTCTTCCCGTGCGTATCACAAGCACTCTCACCAACTCCTATTTCATTGACCCCACCCCTTTAAAGCCCTGCGTCAGGGCTCTGATCAATAAAAACATCTCGTGGTGCGGCTCTCACCAAACGTAACAGAAATAATGAAATCTAAAGAGGTTTCCACACATTAGAGGATTAATGGGCAGTGGTGGCTCACAGGGATAAGACACTGAGATCAGAAGATCGGTGGTTCAATCCCCAGCTCCACCAGGAGACCAGAAGATCGGTGGTTCGATCCCCAGCTCCACCAGGTTGCCAATTGAGCAAGGCGCTTAACCCTATCTGCTCAAGGGGCACTGTATCATGGCTGACCCTGCGCTCTGACCCCAGGTACTCTGGGATATGCGAAGAAGGAATTTCACTGTGCTGTAATGTACATGTGACAAATAAAGGCTTAACTTAACTTAAAGACCTGGAGGAGTAAAGAAACTACTTAACTTTTCAGACTTAGGGAAATTCTAAAAGAATTATATAATTAAGATACAACAATAATAATAATAAGATCCTTTTACACACCTAGAAATATTAGAATTCCAGACCTGGAAGAGTAGGGAACCTAAAGAGATTTTCAGACCTGGGACGACCCAGATGTGTTGCCTTCCCATAGCAGCACACCTTTTCTCCCTCTTACATCACACCTTGTTTTTTCTCTCCTAGAGTTAATTGGACCAAAGCAAAGAAACAAAATGTCTAAAAACGTACTTCCGGGTTTGACACTGGAGACTCCTTCTGTAAATGTTAAATAAATCTCCGTCACCACACTGAAGTCGTAAAACGTTCCTGCGTGAGTTTGACAATGATTGGAACTAGTGCGAAAGTGAATGGAAGTCTTCTGATCAATGAGAGCAACTATGCGGTGTAATAGTATATAATCTCATCCTTATTCTTATCAAGCACTGTGGGGAAGAAAAAAACAAATATCCTTGCGGTTGAAATTTGATTTGCTCTGCAGAATGCGGCGGTAAACATTGCTGAGCAGCTCTGGGGATCTATTGTGTCTGTTCTTTTTGTGGGATGAATTATACTCTCTGAAAGCAGAGAAAATAGAAGCGAGCTATTGTTTGCTTCAGCTATTGTTTGGAGCTGCGTGACCCACTTTGAACACCGTGTTTTCGTGTATAGCTTGTATGGAAACCATGAAAAGACCTTGGCCATGCACGGCGTAATTACTTAACCTTTACCGTGGCTTGGTGTTTTTTTTTCTTTTTTTTTCTCTTGACTAATTTCTTTAACAACACCGAAAAAAAAAAAAAAAACAATTCTCTCTTTGTGCCATAAGTCATTCGGTGGATGAGCTTGCTCTAAAATGCATCGCTGTGCGGATTGATTTAGGGAAACGAGCCCGAGTGAGCTGAACTGGGATAGACTCAAGTAATTAATCCTCTACTCACCAAGTCGGCACTTTCTCTCTAAAGCAACAAATAAGTTTGCTTTGCTCAAGATTTAAGGATTGTTTGTGGGGAGGGCAGAAAAAACAAAACAAAACAAAAAAACCAAGATGATTTCTGGCTCTCGGCCTTCGAGGTCGTTTTTGGCCATCTCCCAAATCGGAGCTTTCAATGGGATTACTCAAGGATGCTCCTAATTGCTATTGATTGCGGGGAGCTGCGTTCGATTTCTTGGCCCTCGCCTTGCAGGGAGGTGGAGGAGGCAATTAGTGTTGCACACCAGGTTTCAGGGGTCTGATTAATAGGAGGCGAGTCCGTGGGATGATGGAGAGAGAGAATGAGGGAGAGAGAGGAACAGCTGCGCTTTTAACACCACATTCTACAAACTTTGCGAAAGCAGGCAACTTCAGCTCACTTAGTCAACGTGGCCACTCCTTGTGCTTGTGGAATTGCTTTAATACTGTTTCGTCCTGTGCTCCACGGCTCTCTGCTCGGAATGTGATTAAGTCCGGTTAACAGTTCATTTGTTTTGCTTGTGTGAGCACCTTATTTATTGGGCGATTTTTTTTTTTTTTTTTTGGCTTTTCAACTATAAAAGCTTTGTGAGCCGGGATTAAGTTCTTGAGCTTAGTGCACTGGTCTGAATACTCGCATCCACACTCAGAACTGGTCTTGTGGTATAATCACAGGTGACTAGGTACAGCTAAAGAAAACACCCCTCTCGAGTCGGAGTTCCTACTATGAGTGGCCCAGTTAAGCCGGAGATCAGCATCCACCCTATCCTGCGTAGGGGCACGGGGGAAACGCGTAGTCCCAACCCATTTCAAGGCCACTACACTCACACATACTGTATACTATGGGCCAATTCAATTCCAGTTAATCTCCACTGCATGTCTTTGGACTGTAGGAGGAGAACCACCAAGCATGGGGAAGTCATGCAAAACTCGTGCAGGATTCTTTATGTATGGACTGTAAGAGTTTGACTCGGGGAACAGCAAACTCACACAAACACGAGACGAGGTCTTTATAAAAAATAGCGATTTTATTAAGTAATAAAGGAAAAAATCAAGGTGAAACAGGGACTTGGGTAGAGGGGAAACAGAAATAAGATGAAGAACGTTTTGTATGTGTGTCAGTGTGGATCAGGAGCAGTGTCCAGTGGGCATGACAGTCAAAGGCTGGTGAGCGGTGGCAGCGGCACATGGATAATGTGGGCATGAAAGGAAGGCAGCAATCGCAGGTTCACTGGTAGCGAGTATGTGCTGAAGGCCAAAGGAGCCAACTGCAGTCCGGTAACGGCTGTGGAAGGCTGGAATTGAAATATAGAAGCCAATCTGTGGCAGCGGTGGTGGCAAGTCCAGAAATTGAATTGAAGGAGATGATGTGGCTATCACAGTCTGCTAGAGGTGGGGGCAGACCAGAAGTCAAGGCAGAGGCTGTCATCTTTAATGATGGCTGCATCTTGAGAGCCACAGTATATCAGGGGCCAACCCTCAGCAAGCTTCCCAGCGATGGAGGACACACCTACGCCGGAGACACCGTGGCACTCGCAGCACACCTTGCACCATTTCTACCCCTGGTCTCTTTGATCTTTCCCAAACCTCTCGAACCCACCCTCTCACCGACTCTTATCTGGTAGTAGAGAAACCCAGGCCTGAATTGAAGATGATATGCCTCGAGTCCCCTCACATTCCTTTCAATGGGCTGGTCACAGTGCTGAATGAGATGAGATGAGCAAAAAATCATGGCACCCCAGTAATTGGGACACAACAATGACAGTACATATGTATCTATGTATGCATGCGTGTGAGTGTGTGTCAGTGTGTGTGTATAGGTTTATGTGTGTGTCCAGGCATCATAATTAGTGATCTGCTTCAAAATCGAAACAACAGGAATGAATCACCACACACAATTTGTTTTGTTTTTCTGGATACCACTTTTCTTTTCAGTCTATTTAACAAAATAATTTTTGTCTTCATAAATAGTACACATCTTTCCCTCTGTTTTAACCTCAGGATACAGACTGGTACGTTTGGATATTTACATTTGTACACTTGTACGCAATGAAGGGCACCTCAGGCTTTGTGAAAAAAACAAAAAAACAAAAAAAACCCACAAGTGTTCATGACAAATCCAAGTCAAACACATCTGTTTTTTTTTCCCGTTTGACTTAAATATATTCATCTGTACAGAGTATAGTAACAACATCTGTCTGCGGTAATAAACATTGTTATATTAAATGATATAGGATATAGGAAATGACAGTTTGCTATAAGAATGACCCTCAGTGCCCCGGCGTGTAATAAAAGCTGCTTGTTTAACAGTATGTTTCCAGAATAATAGATACCATTTCTCAGTTTTCAGGCACAATTTTATATAACAGTTTTGTTTAGAAAAAAAAAAAAAAGAACAATTTTCCAGTTTTCTCCCCCGTTCTTTTTCTTCTTCTTCGTTTCCTTCCAGCTACAGTTAGTCGGTGTCTCGAGAAAAGGGCTGCTGTTCACTTTTACAGCACTCAGCATGGATGATGACAAGTAATGGAGGAACACACTCATACACACACATATATTCAACATTCACAACAAACTACAGCTTTTTGTGGATGAACAAATCCTTTTCCGTGTCGGTCTCAAGAAAGCAGCAAACAAAAAGAATAACACAAACACCCTGAAACATTCTGTTCCATTTGAAAGTCCTTGGCTATCCATTTCCTTAATGATTGTCGAGGGGGGGGGGAACACACACACACACACACACACACACACACTGAAGATGGATGTTGATGCATCTTCTCCGAGCATTTGAATTTCACACAGTTGAGGTCAAATAAAGTTAAAATCCCACGAGTGACTTTACAACCAAAGGGTGAACTTGGTGTCAACTGAAATGCTACTTCTGAACATTCTGCACCATTTAATTCCATCGAAGGCTAAAAATAAATATAATAATAAAAACATTTTTTGACAGGATAAAGCTTTATGATGCATCCAGTCAGCGCCGACTATATTCTGCATTATACGACTGTTAGTTCTGACGGAGTAATCTGATTGGACAAGAGGCATAACACAAGTGCTGATATAAAGCGTAACAGCACTGGGACGTTTAACTATAGGTTACTATTTTGCACTGGTCGGGATTCAACCGCAGATGCCGTGAAGTTAGCTGATATTGTAAAGAGGAATCAGTGGAAATATTAAGTAAATCTCATACGTTTCTCAGGACTCTTCACCACCACCGAGGTTTATTCTCCACACCTTTTGGCTACATCATACCGGTAAGAATTTAAAACTACGTTTACCCCTAATCATTACGCTAACTGTCCGTCGCCAGTTCCACTAGTTATGGTCGCTTAGTTCCGTCAGTATGTGCAAAATAATTGGTTAAATAAAGAAACAAATCATATTCTGTTGATAGATGTGGAGTGTTTGTGGAACTGTCGTATAAAATATATCGCACCTACTATCACATCACAGCCATGCTGATATTTAGTATAACGGTACTTCCTCGTATGTGATGGTGCTTAATTTGTGCTAGACTAACTACAGTAGCAAAATGTAGCAACTAACATAATCCAGTGTTAATTCATAAACTAAATGGATTCATGGTATAAAATGCTAGAGGACTTCTGTAGCAAAAGTACAATTAGCAAAGATTAGAATGTGGCACATGATAATTGTCTCATTTAATTATAATAGTTAGAATCAGTCGGGGTATCAGAAAGTAGTGTTTTCGTGGTATTTTTTATGACTGTTCTATCAAGAATCATACTGTATGAAAGATTATCATATAGTTATTTATGCCAGCCAATTAGAGTTCAGTATTTGCTCAATTTATTTGGTGTATTGTGAACGTTTTAAAGAAATAAGCATTTGATGTAAACTGTCTTTTAGCCCAATGTAAGCTTTCATGCTTATACGCTTTTTGTCGTTTGTGGGCGTGGCTTGTCTGGTGTTTTTTTTATTTTTTATGTTCCAATAAAATCAGTTGTAGTTTGATCTAACTTCTGTTGCTGTGTTTAACGCCTTCCTACTTAGCCACTTCTTCATTTTAGGATAGCGAAGTGTGCTAGCTGTACTAGCTGTGTCCACTCACACAAGTCAACAACGATCTCTGCTACTTCCTGACAAACTTTATTTTTTCGTTATAATGTCTCTATACACATTTTGAAGTTGTATATGATGTAAAGATTTAAGCGCGAGGTGGCACGGGTTCAATTTCTGCCTCAGGTCTGTGTGCATGGAGTTTGCATGTTCTCCCTGTGTTTGGTGTGTCTTCAGAGAGTATCCCGTCACCCTATATACAGGATAAAGCGATGTAGACGATGAGTAAGTGAGTGAGTGTATTAAGCATTGTGAGTGAGTAGAAACAGTCAGGACTGGGCCAAGGAACCATTTGAGCCGAATGTTTGGAATGTGAAACTGCCACTATGAGTCCCGCTATGTAGAACATGAACCTTCACCAGTCACATTGCAGTTTTCTAGGAAGGTTAGATGAACTGTTAACATGGTCATGACATGGTTATATTAGTTTTTTTAGGCAAGATTTTTACACACACACACACACACACACTTATGTGGAGATTTTCCCCACCAACATAAACTACACTTTAATCTGTAAGTCACTGAATCCGATCAGAATTCAGGAACTAGAGAAGATACGTACAATGGAACAGAAACAGACCATCATGATGCTTTAACCAGGGATTTTATCCCTTCTATCTAAATCCACCATGGAACATCACACGTTTGGATTTAGGTTTCTTTAAGGCATGTCGTTCAACTGAAAATTTAGCTTTAAAAAGATTAGCGTATGCTAGAACGCGGCTAACACAAAATGTGGACCGGGTTTCGTCAGACTGGGATTGAGAAGTAGCTTTAAAGCCCACGCAGAGGACGGATGAACAGCGCCGAAAACTCTGAACTTTAATGCTCCTGCTCTCATGTAGGAAATATATAAATAAATACAGAAATCGAGCTTGGTATCTAAGAGTCAAGATTAGCTGAGCCTCATCCGAGCTTCACCTGGAGGTTTGGATTTCCGAATAAAATCCTTGGAATGAAACTTGACCACATGGTAACTTAAGCTTCCTGAAAGCCTGGAAAATAATGGAGGTGAGTAATACTAGTAATTAAGGATGCCTTAACATTAATATTGGTACCTCGGCAGACGAAGATTGTGGCACTGCGAATTTTAGCCTTAAGAACCATAATGTTGCAAATCATTTCCCTTGGCATAGAAAGCCTACAAATGACCGAACTTCTGGTCGCCAATCAAAACTTGTTTGTGTCAGTGGAAAGCTGTGCAAAGCATTTGTGATTTTGTGACTTTTTTTTTTTCTTTGCATTTTGTACAAGATTTAGTGAAGACATACAGTAGCACCATGGGTCCCAAGAATATTAGCAACACCAGCTGTATGTACTGTATAATGTCATAATGACAATAAAAAGCCACTTGACTCGACTTGACTAGATCTCAAAAAACATTCAAAAAGTACTGATGCATAAAAATATGGAAAGGATTTCAGCAAAAGACATCCCTGTTCATTTATGTTTTCTCTGATCAGGTCATAAAGTCACCACCTGCCAACTAATGACTAATCCCGAGCACTGGTCTCACACGGAACTTGAAATCCAACCCAAATTGAAAGCACGCAAGTATCCAGTCCTGTCAAAGACAGTGAGGTGAAATCCATGGAAATTTCCAGCCCCTTTCTCTAGGGGTCACACTACTGAATCCATTTTCATCTCATTACCATTCCCAATGGATCGTTTATTACACAGTTCATCCATCAGCGCCGAGGACCGGGGTCTTACAGGTTAACTGGGATGATTTCTCCGTAGGTAAGAAACCTGTGATAAATCGCATGGGCCGGGTGCATGGCGTGTTCAAATTAATGATGCGTAATTTATCATCTATGGAATAAAAAAAAAAAAAAGATGGAACAGTACTGTAAAGGCTGGCTGAAGAAAATCTAAGCACATGTGATTTTTCTAAATAAAGATTCAGGTCGAAGGATTCTATGTGGATATTTAGAGGAAAGTCAATATGCTGAATTCTATGGGAGTTGACTTTTAATAAGGCTCAAGTTCTTTAGGTGGTTCAGTAAAACAACACATGAAGTAGGTTTTATATTGTTTAGTAAGCTAGCATGAAATCTGGGCACCTTAGAGAAAATAAACAATCCAACATCCTTTATTAAAGCATTTCTGTAATTCTTTACAAAAATGAAGTTTTCTGCAAAAGTAATGATTCATGAGTTCTAAACGGGCTTCCAACAGAAAAAGACATTTGTTGCGTAAGGTCTAGAGGGAGTGATACAGTAGTTCGGTGTTTAAGGTTGCTGATTGTAAGGTTGACAGTTTAAATCTATTGCCTGTCATACTGTAGCTAGATTCTTGAGCATGACTTAAGAGTTTCAACATCGTGCTTTTGATAATTAACCTTTCAGGAGTTTGTATAGAAATGTATAAGAATTAGTGTCCAGTATATAAACAGTTTATGCACTGTATAGAAAGGTTGACATTCGAGAAGGCTAAAACCTGTAACCTGTAAAATATATATTTTTGGTTAAAACTCTGATGACTCTTTCTGATTTACTTTGTTAGTCTCTTTTTATGTTGTTACCGTAAAGTAAATGACACAATGGCTGATTGCTAGCTAGTGTAGTCATTAGTTACAGCATCAATCTTTTGTTGTGTTTTCTACGGTGGCCGTGAAGTGCAAAACAAATTAACAAAACCCAAAACAAAATAGCAAAACCCGAAACTAATTTGTTATTTTGTTTTGGGTTTTGTTGTTTCGTTTTTGGTTCATCAATAGCAAAAAAAATCAAAAGAGCAAAACCGAAAACAAAAATCAAAATAGCAAAAAATCAAAAGAGCAAAACCGAAAAAACAAAAATCAAAATAGCAAAACCGAAAACAAAAATCAAAATAGCAAAAAATCAAAATAGCAAAACCGAAAAAACAAAAATCAAAATAGCAAAACCGAAAACAAATTAACAAAACGCAAAACAAAATAACAAATTTGTTTTGGGTTTTGTTATTTTGTTTTTTAATTTATTTTGATTTGGGTTTTGTTATTTTATTTTTGAATGTTTTATTTTGTTTTGGGTTTTGTTATTTTGGTTTTGGTTTTTGTTATTGTGGTTTTTAATTTGTTAATTCGTTTTCATTTTGTTAATTTGTTTTGCACTTCACGGCCACCGTAGTTTTCAGCCCAAAAAACGAAAAACTAAACTAAAATTAAATTCTGCCAGATTTACAAACGTGACCCATCAAATCTTGCAGTAAGAGGTATTTTGGCTTATTTGAGTTATGAATATTTTCACATTGCTGGTTCATTAAGCTCCATTTTGATACCAGGTTCATGACTGTCTCATGTCCGGTTGCTGAGATATGGCCAGAGCTTGGAAAAATCAGTTTTCTGTATCTTGTCTTTTGCTCTTCCAACTTACATTAATGTATTACATATTTGAACTGTTCATGTCCCCAAATTCCAACAATCAAATCTCCTGTATGAGCCAATCAGTCAGGCTAATTCACTAATTGTTCAGAATTAGAGGTTGATCAGAGACGCAGCCTTCGGGAGACTAGGAATGGTGGTGCGTCTGTGTGGTGTGTGAGAAGAATGAGACGAAGTGGCTCTGAAGCCGCGGGTGTATGCAGATTCTTGCTTTCGTGTCGGCTCTGTGCCCGCTGGGCCGCACCGCTGAGAACGACGACGGCTAATTTATCACCGAATACGTTCTGATTAAGGGGAATTACTGCAGACAGTTTTGGGCGTGCTAATTGCTTGTACGAGTTCAAGCGCTTGGTCTTAGGGAATACTGTTGTTCATGAAGGGATGTGACAAACAGAACGGCAAAACATTTTTCCCTTCTTAATTTTTCTCTTTTTCCTAAGGACAGAGAGTGTTAAAATCCCCAACACTAAAAGCATCTTCTTTTCTTAATTCTGCTTTTATGCCGCAACCACATGACTTCCCAGCCCGAATGCATCCAAAAACATCCAGCCGAGGTTTATTTCCACTCTGGGATGCCTTTTTGGCCACTGTTAACTTAATAGGCTTAATTTTAATTACCAAACACATTTAGAAAACAACCAGCTCAGCCCCCCCGTCTCAACCACCGCGTATTCTTGCTAACATGCCACTGCTACCTACTTCTCATTTAATTTAAGATGATCTTCTACAGCAGCTAATCTCAAATTTAACAATGCTGCAGCCCAGTCTGAAATAAGAAAAATCTCCAGCGGTCCACCCGAATCTACACACAACCCTGACCAGTGCATCTGCTGACAAATTGACGAATCTGACAAATTGATTTGTTCTGTTTACTTTAAAAACCCCATAGAAACTTACTAGTTATTTCAATATTTGTGTCTAAAACCAAAATGAAAAATAATATTAAATAATGAAGAGCAACGAATGAGAATGAATGAAATAAAATGTATAACCTCCAGACATGTATCACATATTCCTTCATTGTACAACAGTGTGTAATTTCCGAGACATTGCATGAGTGCTGATATAGAGCATAACAGCACTGGGGTATTTAACTATATGTATATGTATCATTCCACCTTGCAGGTGTTCTAGTAGTTGTTATTTACTGTTGGTAACTGTTGGTAACTTCTAAAAAACACATTCAAAACCAGTTACAGAAGCACTTTCAGCAAGAAAACACATCTGACACAATATGTCATCCTAAACAACACTCGTCTCCTCATTGATTTCTTCTACGTTGTACTGAATCGCCTCTGAACCGTCCATGTCCTTCTTTTCACAGCTAATGTGAGCTACAAAGCTAACTATCTTTTAACGCAAGACTGAATCCCAAATCTCTCTCTACCCCCTCGCTAAGGGCATACTTGGTGTGTTGGACAACGCATTGTACACCCTATATAGCTAGCGCCCAAGCGTTCTATTTTATGCTATTTGGGATTCGACCAAGAATGCTAGAACTTAATGGAATAAGTGGAAATGCAAATAAAATCTTGTACGTTTCTCAGGATTGACCGCCACCTCCACGGTTTATTCTCCTCACATTTTGGCTACATGCTGTAGTATGCGTAAGAATTTAAACCTACCTTCACCTCTGTCAAAAGAAACAAACAAATCATAATCTGTTGATGATAGATAGTGTTTGCAAAACTGTTGTATTAAAGCAATATCACGCTCAAGGCCATACTGTTGTGCTGACGTTGCTTATTCATACAACCACAAAGTCAAAAAAAAAAAAAAAAAAAAAGAAAACCTCTTGTTTTTTGTTTTCTAATATTTGCTTCCAAAACAAAAAACAAAAATGCTTTTTATTTTTTTTTTCATTTTTTCTAATTCTGTGTGCAAATAAAAACACTTGACACTTGCATTTTAATTAGATACAAGTCACATGGTCTTGAACCTTTTACTTGTTTCCTCACGTGTTATTCTGGATAGGTTTTATTTTATTTACTTTTTACAAAAAAAAAAAAAAAAACTTGAATCACATGGCAGTTTTCATGTTATTTAAAGAAGCCAAACCTGTAATCCTCTGAGAAACTGTACTTCTGATTAGAGCACAAAAAAACAAACAAACAAAAAAAAGAACAGATTTAAAAAACAAACAGAAAAATTCTTTAGCTTGGAAAATGAATAATGAAAAAAACAAGTGGTTTTCTAATTTTTTTTTTTTTTATAAGAGAAAACAAAAGAATGAATGATGCACAGATTGATCAAAGCCACCTTGTGTTTTGGGATGCGGCGTTTCATTGAAAGCTGAGCCAAAGTGATTTTATAAAGCTATTGTGCTTTAATTCAAATTAATTGCTTTATATAGCGCTATTAACAACAGTGCCGGTCGGCAAAAGCAGCTTCACCGAATCAAAAAGAAAATGAGTGTGAAATGTGTGAGAAAATATGTATAAATCAAAAATATACATATAATGATCTGCTTTAAAAATCTCATATGTTTTGAAGATTTTGGTTGACTAAACAAACAGAAAGAGATAATATAAGTATCAAAGCCAATCATTTATTAAATCATCTGCTCATTTATTTCATGCCAGCTCAGCTCTGTGTGTTAGCAGGCTTTTGTGTGAATCCTACAGTATGTGCACTTGGTAAAAAATGGTTCAAGTCACATTTGTTTGAGTTTCTGTATTTGGGGCCAGTGAATGTGATGAGAACGCTTCCTGCTCTACACACACCTCAGGGCGATTTTGCATTTGTGCGAGTGTCACTGTATTAAACTCAGATACAAAAGAAGTTTTCAAAAGTGACAATTAAGATTGAATTCTCCGATTGAAAATCGATAAATGGACCAACAAATATAAAAGCACCTTTAAATCCTGATTCATTTGTACCAGCATGATGGATTTATACTCTACAGTGCTCTCTATAGTGAAGGTCCTCTAGATAACATCTGCTAAAAATGCTAAAGTAACTGCAAAAACATGCAGCCATACTGTTTTTTTTTTTCTTTGTAAAGAAGAACATTTGACATTATAACATTATAAACAACTTTGGAATATGGAGGTGCAATTTGACTCACAATGCTCGGCAACGATTATGATTTTCCCAATCAATTTTATGAAAATTTTCATGACAATGGAAGGAAAACAAAAAGCATTGGCTCATGAATTCGCAACGTTCCTGCATTCTCGAGACTCAAACCATGTGTTTCGTTCAACAGTGTTCGGTTTCACAGAACTTTTTGTACTTTTCATTGAAGTTTCAGACATTAATATAATATGTAAAAAAATAAATAGGGACATATTTTCATAGTTTCATATATTTCTCTTCTCATTCATTTCATCATCAGATGTGGGAGTCCATCTCTTCTAGGAAAACGACAAACTTGCGATACATATCCGGGCTGAACTTTGACATTGACCAATTAAATCATCCGATTAAGTGTCGCGCTTCGCCCTACAGCGGAAACACATCGGCTTGTTAGTCAGTCTGTTTTTGTCTACGCATCGTCTCGCATACATTTCATATTTCCCCCCCAAAAATACAACCAAACAAATGAAAAAAAAAAAAAAACGTCGTTTATTTGTAAGTAAAACAGGGTGGAATTTGTCGGAGACTTTGCTTTTGTTTTGTTTTTTTTGTTTTCTTAGAAACTGATCCAGAACACAATTCTGCTTTGATACAACATTAAAAGCTTCTCTATCGATACATGACTCGCGATAATCCTCTCGCTTAGCTGCTGTATGATTTCTTAGGAATGGAAGTGTGATGTCTCCGAGTGCTTGGGTCTGCGCCAGTGTTGATGCGCTTTCAGGAAATGCATCAACATACAGTATGGAACTGATTCATGAGTGGGACATGAGGCACACGTATCGTGACTCATCCACTGAATCTAGTAATTCGACAATAGATTGTACATCAGACAAGAGATAGCGGCTATATAAAAATACAGTACTGTGCAAAAGTCTTGACCCTGCCTCAATGAAATGAAATGGAAAAAAAATTGGAAACAAATGTTTTTTACCTCGACAGGTTGCAAAGTGCCTAAAGGTACAATTTTAAAATGGTTTGTTTATGTAACTATTTCAGCAGCGACCTCGTTTCCCCTCTCGTCTGTTTCCAAGCGCTCAGCATTCAGCATCACCGGTACACTAATCACCTCCTGATCGTCTCTCATCACCTGCACCTGTTTCTCACTGGCTCAGGACTTACAGTATGTTAGACGTTTTTATGCTTGAATGATTCATACAGTAGGTCACCGTGTGGTTAACAAACAAAAATCATTCCTCTGAAGCTGCTCAGGTACAGGGATGGGACGGGACTGAGAATGATAAGAGACGAAAAGGTCCATCTGGACGCCTGGGGAACTGTTCCTCTAGACGACATTAAAAATACAAGACAAGTCTGTCTCTCTGGAAGAGAAATATAAAGAAATGATGGACTCTGTACTTTAGCACAGTTCTGTATATCGCTTCCAGACGGGAAGTTTAGACTTTAAAGGAAGATTCTACATTTTGAGAGAATTTATAATGTCATTTGTTGACGCTTTCATCTTTGCTAATAGTGTCGTTTGAAATATTCAATTTATTCCTGTACTACAAAACATCCAGTCCCCAATGCTATAAATGTTTCCTGCCCATCAAACTGAGATATGTGTTATAGTTATAATAATAATAATAATATTTTATAAGGTGTATAATTTAATGTCACTAATGACTTATCTAGCAGCACCTATAATGTTCCGTCCGTGTTTTATTCCTCAACCTACAGCTCAGCGTTACAATATCGATCGAACACGTTTATCAGGTTGAGCTCAGTCCGAGCTCTTCACACAAGCCTTGTCTGTTCACAATGAAAGAAATGAAATAACAGTGACAGAATTACAAACAGCAGCAGCAGCAGCGCACTTATTCATATTTGGCGATGTGGTGGTGCGTCTGAACCCGGTTTAAACTTGTGTGCGATTTCAGCGCTCTTGCAAAATGATCACACTTTTCATAACACCTTCAGCTGAAATTTTGAACTGACGCCATGCGGTAAGGTGTCGGATTATAATACTGCAAGATTCTGCTATTTAAAAAAAAAGGAAGAAACAAAACAGTGGCACAACAGAAACCCCTACATTCTGTTCAACGTCAGAAATCAGTGTGATCTGGGAACCGGCTTGTGCTGAAAAGTGAGAAACTTAAAGGATGAGGATATTTTTTTTTCTTTTCCCCATATATTGGAATATTTTCATTATGTTAGCTTCATCACCGGCGTATTGGTGTCTGTCCCAGGAGGCGGGCGTCATCCTATCCCGTCGTCCCATCGGTGGATTTCAGACGAGTCCGGCGCGGCAGCGATCTCACTCTAAGGTTTTTAATCACGCTGCCGTTCTCAACTCACGTCTCTACATCTGACTTTGAGTATCAAATCCCACTCATTTCTAAGCAACAGCGATTACAGACGTCCTCCCAGGATGCAACGCTCTCGTGTCCGGTCATGATACACACCGAAAGTCGAGTTGAATAAATAAATATTATTCCTTACCCACTCGTGAAATATATAAACTCTGTGTTTAAGCAGCATATGTGAGAATTAAACCTATAATGAAGCTATTTGAAAAAACAAACAAATAAACAAACAAACGGACACCAGTGTCTTTTTTATGTTTCTGACACTCGTACACTTCCGAGGTGTAAAGTGTATCTGTGTGTGTGTGTCTCTCAGCAGCCTCACTTTAGCCAGCCGTATCCGTATTGTGCTCGTGCCGGTCAGTATGTCCCTGCTTGTCCGCGAGGTGGGCGGTCCCCGTGTCTGGGTGCTGCTGTCGATCACATTCCTATCACTTGCTTTCACTCGTGTGTTTTTATGAAGTCTGGCCGTTGAGACACTCGCGCCTCAGACACTGCGCCGGCTTCCACCAGTCCCCAGTGTGGCAGCGGCAGATGGTGCAGTCGTCCACTTTTACTTCGATGCCGGCCGGGATGATTGTCGTTCCGGCGTAGCAATTCGGACCTGTTGTGTAGGAGAGAGAGAGAGAGAGAGAGAGAGAGAGAGAGAGAGTAATGAGACAGACCTCTCAGGAGATCTTTTTTCTTTTTGGATGAGATGGCGGAGTGACTCGAGACACCCAAGGGAGGTTTGAAGTCGGAACAGACGCGCGGATCCATTTCACGGCAACACACTGACTGGCTTGTTTTTGTCTCTCTCTGTTGAGTGCGCTCTCTCTCTCTCTCTCTCTCTCTCTCTCTCTCTCTCTCTCTCTCTCTCTCTCTCCATTCACCGCAACAATGATTTAAATTGTAACCTGGTATAAACTCAGCAATGTCTCCCTAACGCTCTCTATAGTCTAACCAAAAACACGTCCTCCCATAACAGCGCGTACAAAGTGCAGCTGAATTCTGGATTCTGATTGGTCAGGGGGTGATGATGGATTTTCTTCAACAGGGGCTCTGACAGTGTGGTTTATGGTTTCTATAGTAACAACCCACAATGGCAATATGTTGGATCCTCCAGATGACACGATGTTGGCTTAAAGGGATAGATTGAGTTTTTCAAGTCTGTCTTCAAAATTGAGGTGTAAAGTATATACTGGAAGTTATCACTAAGTACATTACGCCTTCTCTGCACAATGACTGTGAAGTTTGCCACTTGGAATGTGGGTTCATTGTGAGTAACTGTGGCAGAATTTGACACCCCGCGACCAGTGCAAGAATGCATTCCAAAGTCCAGCTGGGACTCATGATGCTTATGCAGCCCCATAAAAACAAATCAAGTTGGTATCTTTCATTTATCCATGTTGTGCCTAGAAAGGAACATTCATAATGACCAAGACTAATGGTAATGTACTCATATGCACCTCCATTTTGATTTAAAACTGAAGCCCAAACTATCCCTAGCCCAAACATCGTTTGAAGGAGTCTCCAGTGTCAGCACTTATGGTAACTTCTAAGACTTGTGGAGTTTACATGTGGTTTCTTAACATGAAGTCATGCTTTTTTTTTTTTTTTTTGGAAATTAAAACACATTCTTGTCTCCAGATTATCCGTAACCATAAACAGATTAAACCTACCATGCATCACTCTTTAATAAATAAACATTTTCAGCATATACCATTGAAATGATAACATACAAGAGGTGTTCAATTCAACCTGGGACTTGATGAATTTTCTGGTGAATCAAGGCGTAAAAGTGATTGACTTTTTTGAGACATTTGAACGAATGCCGATCCCGGGTGTGCCGGTTCGAAGCCCACTGCGGTCGTTCCCATAACCATTCAGCGATGGCCTGAACTTTGAAAAACAACTGATAACTTGGCATCAACTTGCAGAAAACCATTCAGTCGTTCACCAACACCACTTGCACGTAACAGGAACTCGGCTGGGAGTTAACGCCACATCCCCCGTACAGCCCTGACCTCACTCCAAGCCATTTCCACATGTTTGGGTGATTAAAGGAGTTCCTGGGAGGCCGGTGTTTCAGAACGGGAAGCAGGCAGTCCAATCATGGCACAGTGTAGCAGAGCAGGATATAAGGAAACAAATGTTAGTTTTTAACTCTCATAACTGTTTTGTTATTCTGCACAATCAAAAGTCCATCTTAGAGTTGCCTCTCGCCGACGATGATCAGGCACGACAATAGAAATTTCTGACCAATCAGTTATAGTGGGTTTTTATTTATCATTCTATATGATTAGTCCTTAAACATATTGACAAGGTTTATTTGATTTTTTATTTTTTTTAAATCTCAGACTTGTGTTTGGGAGTAGAGAGGAGAAATATTCAGAACCGCCCTCACAGCGGACATCTGCGGTCGAGTTTGAAAAAGAACCCGCTGTTGAAGTGCTGAAACGCGATCTGTCGACTTTTTAATCTAAGTTTGGATTTCACGTTCAGTGGAACAGGGTTGAATTTGTCAGATATGAATTCACTCTCATACATCACGTCCAAGGTGCTTCTTCAAGGCGTGCTTCATCTCCTGCTGTTTTTTTTTCTCTCTCTCCCTTTTTAAAAAACAAAAGAGAAAAGAAAATCCGAAGCTCTTTTTGTTTGGAAGAACCTTTCCTGCTCAGAAACCGCAGGCCAACCACCGCAGAGCCATGCGCATGATGATATGGTGGATGATGATTGGGTGGTGGAGATGATGATAGTGGTGTGTGTACCTGGACATACGGACATGAGATGTGTGTGTGTGTGTGTGTGTGTGTTATGGGTTTTGGTGTCTCAAATAGACATATACAAATACAAATAGACAATAGCTTCCCTTGTTGGATGGCACTTTAAGTGGTGGCACGGTGGGGTAGTGTTTAGCACTGTCGCCTTGCACCTCCAGGGTCCGGGTTCGATTCCCGTCTCTGTGTGCATGGAGTTTGCATGTTCTCCCCGTGCTTGGTGGGTTTCCTCCGGGTACTCCGGTTTCCTCCCACAGTCCAAAGACATGCAGATTAGGCTAATTGGAGTTCCCAAATTGCCTGTTGTGTGTGTGTGTGTGTGTGTGTGTGCCCTGCGATGGATTGGCATCCTACCCCACCTTGTACCCTAAATCCTCTAGGATAGTCTCCAGCCCCAACCAGCCCTGAATACAGGATAAAGCGGTATAGACGGTGAGTGAGTACACTAAGTGGATCATTAGAAAGTCCTTGATGCTAGTGTGCCAATTACCATGGATGCTAGCTAGACACTCACTCACTCATCATCTATACCGCTTAATCATGTATTCAGGGTCACGGGGGGCCTGGAGCCTATCCCAGGAGACATGGCAGGGTACAGACACACACACATACAGTCACTCATTCACACACTACGGGCAATTTGGGAATGCCAATTAGCCTAACCTACATGTCTTTGGACTGTGGGAGGAAACCAGAGAACCTGGAGGAAACCCACCAAGCACGGGGAGAACATGCAAACTCCATGCACACAGAGACGGGAAATCGAGTCTGGCCGGGGATCGAACCCGGACCCTGGCGGTGCAAGGCGACTGTGCTGCTAGCTAGACACATTTTTAATATTTGATAATTAAATACCTACAAACTCTGTCACTTTCAACCTCATTACCAGTTGAAACAAGAAACTTTGTAAATATTGCAAATATTTGCTTGAACACACTTTCTGCAGATTCCATGTTCAAGAAAACAATACGAAACTAATATTACAAAAGTCATCTTCACTGTTATAGCATCAAAGCATTATTTTTTACTGTAATATAATTAACATTTTTTTTTTTAAACAGGTCACATATTTAGAAATTCTATACTGAAAGATCTTCGGGTTTTATTCCGCAAATAGCAAGAACCGGTTTTGTCTGTGACCGAAGGCCGTGTTTTTGATCCAGCATGCTCGCGTTCAAGGTCTTTCATCTGCAGCAGATTCAGTAAGTGTTGTTCATTAGCGCTCGACTCTGAAGAGCTAAGCGGCGTGCGCTTGATGACATTAGAGGTTTGCCGCGAGTTCATTATAATTAAATAAAAAAGTAACGTCAGAGGTTTGGGGAGTTCACATTCCTGAAAGCAGTGTAACTTTGCAGGAAGGTCTGTGTTAGAGAATAAAACTTATTACAGAGCACAAAGTTCATTTACTGCTTACAAAAGAAAAGGTAATTTACAAGCTGATTCATCAAAGTTGTGTTAAAGGAAGCTTACGGCTTCAGGGTCGAGTCTGATTAAAGAAATTCGCTTTTTAGGCATTCTGTGTGAGTGAGTGTGTGTGTGTGTGTGTGTGTGTGTGTGTGTGTGTATGCAAGCCAAATACATGGAAAAAATATTTTACCTTTTTCTATTTTAACTGTTTTCCAGCTTTTTTGATTTGGCTAGCACTCAAGCGAGCTTCAGCTCTTTAGAAGGGCGCGGCTAGTTATTAGCGATTAGCACTAAATATTGAGGATGAGTTAGCATTTTTTTTTTTTTTTTAATATAAAATGTGTTGACTCTCCCATGCTCCTCTCTCCCTGTTGTATCTATTCAATCCAGTTTTATTTGTATAGTACTTTTAACATTGATCCTTGCTGGGAAACAGCTTTACAGAATCAAAGGAAAATTATGGAAATGTGTATGAAATACACTATATTGCCAAAAGTATTGGCTCGTCTGCCTTTACATGCATATGAACGTGTGTAACATCCAGTTCTTAATCCATAGGGTTTGATATGATGTTGGTTTTAGGAGTGTGTTCATGGCCTGACTCGCAGTCTCCGCTCTAATTCATCCCAGAGGTGTTCTAGTTCTATTGGGTTGAGGTCAGGACTCAAGTTCTTCCACACCAAACTCGCTCAGATCTCCTTGACCTTGCTTTGTGCACTGGTGCGCAGTCATGTTTGAACTGGTGTGGGGTTGTTTCTCAGGAATTGGACTCAGTCCCTTACTTTCAGTGAAAGGAACTACTTCAGCATATCAAGACATTTTGGACAATTTCATGCTCCCAACTTTGTCGGAACAGTTTGGGGACGGCCGCTTCCTGTTCCAAGAAGACTGTGCACAAAACAAGGCCCATAAAGACATGGAGAGACAGGCCGTCTCATCCAACACCACCGTTTGTCCTCATGAATACGCTTTTGGAAGAATGGTCAAGAACTCCTATAAACACTCCCCTAAACCTTGTGGAAAGCCTTCCCAGAAGAGTTAAAGCTGTTATAGCAGCAAAGGGGGCGGGGCCAACATCATATGCATATTCCTTATGGATTAAGAATTGGATGTTACTCAAGTTCATATGCATGTGAAGGCAGGCGAGTGAATACTTTAGCATGATAGTGTAGGTGAAAAAACATTGATTGATCAAAATGATTCGAGTGTCCCTGATGAGCAAGCTGAAGTCAAAAGTGGCAAGAAAGAAAAAAAAAAAACTCCTTTGACAGGAACCGCACTCAACAGGGAACCCATCCTAATTTGGGTCATTTGGGATCTGGTATGAATGTGGTAACTCCCCCCCCCCTTCTCTCTCTCTCTTTAACTCTCACTCCCTCCTCACGCTCTCTTACTCTCCAGACAAACATCTCCACAAGTTCCACTCTTTGTTCTTCAGGATTTCACCAGGACATGTTAAAATGGTTTATGTTCTTCAAAGTAACAGTTTGGCCTCTAAAACTTTACAGGATGTCATTGTGAATTAATGATCTTATCTATACTTATGTTCTACGTACTACAGGGTGGGCCATTTATATGGATACACCTTAATAAAATGGGAATGGTTGGTGATTTTAACGTCCTGTTTGTGGCACATTAGTATATGTGAGGGGGCAAACTTTTCAAGATGGGTGGTGACCATGGTGGCCATTTGGAAGTCGGCCATCTTGGATCCAACTTTTGTTTTTTCAATAGGAAGAGGGTCATGTGACACATCAAACTTATTGGGAATATCCCCATAAATATCCCCATGGACTGTAAAGTTTGCAGATGATATTGTGATCAGCAGCGAGAATATGGAGAAGGTTGAGATGAGGCTAGAGAGGTGGAGGGTTGGACGAGAGAGAAGAGGCATGAAGATCAGTAAGGGCAAGACAGAGTACATGGCACATTGAGTACATTGAGAGAGAGAGTGGGATTAGGTGTAGTTGCAAGGTGCAGAGGTAGGGAACGTCCAAAGCAGTGTGGAGTGCGGTAGAGAAGTGAAGAAAAATCTTATCATTTTGATTCATACACATTGCATAAAAAACTTACTTCTTTTAATTGTGTAAAGCTGCTTTGCGACAATGTCAATTGTAAAAAGCGCTATATAAATAAAATTGACTTGACTTGACTTGAAGAAGAGAGTGCAGGCAAGGTGGAATGGGTGGAGAGGAGTAACAGGAGTGATATGTGACGGAAAGGTATCGGCAAGAATGAAAGGGAAGGTTTACAGGACAGTATAGTGAGACCAGCGATGTTGTACAGTTTGACAAGAGGACAGGAAGCAGAGCCGGAGGTGGCAGAGCTGCAGACACTGCGATTTACTTTGGGAGCGACAAGAATGGAGAGGATAAGGAATGAGTATATTACTGTAGGACAGTTTGCGGACAAAGTTGGAGAGGTCAGATTAAGATAGTTTGGACATGAGCAGAGGAGGGATGAGGGGTATATCGGGAGCAGAATGTGAGCTGGGGTGTATTTTAGCTACACGCCTTGTGGAGAGCTCTGCGACTTGTTTACTATGGTTTAATTTTGTTTAACATAGTTTATGAGCTCTACGAGACCTTATTAAAGTAGTTAAGGAGATAGCAAAATATGTCTATTAGGTTTCATATCAAATCTGGAATTAATTACACTAAAGATAAAAAAACAAACTAAAAAACAAATACATACAGTAAATGATGAACCCAAGGTTAAAGATCATGTAGGGAAAGTTTCTGGTATTCAGAGTCGGGTTACGCATGAACTTAAGGTGTGTTTTTGAGCTTCTCGTTAACGTTATTAAAATCACACGCCTGAGAGTTTTCTTAAGTAAAAGCATCTGAAAGTATCTTCTTTCATCTAGGCTTTTTCTAAATTCTATTTTGAATTCAAATAAATCAATAAGATGGATTGTGCGCATGCAGGAACACCATTAGGGAGAAAAATTGGGTAATACTTTACACCTGGAAAAATCTCTCAATGCAATGTGTTAATAATAAAACCATTTTTAATATTTAGATGTAGAATACTTAAAATTAGTGAAACAGATAACAGATTTTTTTTTTGTTTACTGAAATATAATATCCTTACCATTAAATTTTTTAAAAAGAATTTCTGTTGAATGATGCAGTCTAAAAACCAAATATTTATCAGATACATTGAGCACAGCGGAAAAGTCATACGTCTCCTATTCCTATAATTCCTATAAACAGTGATTGTGTACAAAGAGAAAAAAAAACATATTTTTCTGTTTTTGAACAAAACAAGAAACAAGGATTTTTGTTCAAAACTTTTGAACAAGGATTTAAACAAGCCAATTGATTCAAGATTCTCTCATATTGTGACTTCATAAGAGAAAAGCCCCTCCCCCAGCGTGTTATTCAGCTTTACTATTCTCTGGAGGGGCGTGGCTCAGTTTTAACTCCTTTACATAGACACTGAATTTTTTTAACCATTGTCTGATGGACACACACACACACACACACACACACACACATTTTGGTGAAGCTCTGAGACCTTTGTTCATTTATTAAATAAGTGTAGTAAAAATACAGGACCTTTAAAAAGACTCTGCACACTGTACATAAAAGGGTTACAAACAACCCACCTTTAAAAGATGGGAAATGCAGAGTCATGTAACAGAAAAGTCATTTATAAAGACTAATTTAGTATGTTAATGAGAAGATGTTGAGCATCTTTCTGGTTGTAATTCTCACATAATATTGGGTTTATTTGAACAAAACAGCTTTTACACGTATTATACCTGAAGTTTGTGGAATAATATTGTGTTATTTCCTATTGTAGTCCAGGTGATAAAATCAAGACATGTGAGATGCTGACTTCGAGTCGGGTAAATAAAATAACATGCATGTTTTTGCTCTTTTGCTGGATTGAAGGATTAGGTGAGCGGGCGCACATCAGCCACACATACTGAGACATTTTACATAAATTAAGGTCATTTTATAATTTTTCTAATGAAAGAAATGTTAAGTCTGCGGATTAAAAACAAGAACAATCATTTGAGTCACGCTGCGTATCTTTGCGATTTTTAGATTTCATATTATTATCAGAGTAAAAAACATAACCCTGACCGTTCATCTGCATAACTAGTCCTGTTGATATACAGACATAATTCTCTGAATGAATAAGAATAATTAGACTTAATTAATAAACCGGTCATAAACATATGATTTTAATTGCTAATGAACAATCTTCTGGAGTGAATTTACATTAGAAATGGATGCACGGTCGCGTCCGGCTTTCGAATTAAAACTCGGTGTGTATTATTATCGCTGTATTATTTCAAAAAGCCTGATATTGATAGGACACAAATATCAGGTGTCTCATCTAACCTGAACGCACTGCGCAAATGAAACACACGTACCGTAACGACTGAGGACTATCATCAGAATAACTCTCTCTCGCTCTCTCTCTCTCTTAATTAGTGTTTATGTACAGTACAATAAACCGTTGTATTTCCTTTTCACCTTGATGAACTCGTCGCTCTGGAATCAGGCAACATGACCTTTTTCCATCACTCCAAAATCCAATCTTATGCTCCCTAGCAAACTGAATCCTCTTTTCTGATAAACAAGAGTTTTTCTTATGGACACACAGCAGTTTAGTCCCGATCGCGCGAGTTCTCGTGTGTGTGCGTTTGGAAATGCTCCTACTTTCACTATTAATCACATCTTTGAATTGTCCTGTCTTTTTTTTTTTTTTAACCCTTGTGTCCAATCCTTTTAGCATTATCCTTGTGCTATGCCTTTTCTATAAACTTTCTGTGACTTTGCCTGATAATTAGTCTCAGACAAGGGCAACGTTTTATTAAATTTCTTAAGCCAAATATGATAAATTGCATTCTTTCTTTCTCTTTTTCTCTTTCTAACATTGCTTTCAGAATTAATTAGCCATTTGTTTAAAAGCCAGTGAAAATGCAGAGGTCACTGTACTTTCAGTCTGATATAAATTCACCATTTATGACAGTACAGGAACATTTGGAACTCCGGGTAAGGATAAATCGCTCTTTAAAAAAGCAATGCTTACCCATTAGTAGAGGAATTTCTTTTTCCCTGAAAATTCACTTCTTATTCTCTCAAAGGTAAAAAAATACAACCAGTAGGGCTTTTTTACTACAAGGGGTGTTCCAGTGAGACGGTGTCTTTTGACTGTGCAGAATAACAGAACACAGGTATGAAAGGGAAAAACTCCCTGTATTTCGCTATATAATCCCCTGCTACACTAATGCACTTATCGCAGGTTTCACTAGTGCTTCCATGAAATTTGCCCCAGATCCATGATCAGCTTCACATGTGAAACGCAGGTCACATAGGAACTCCTTTATTAGCCCTTTCCTTTCATGCAAAAAAATGGCCTGGTTTGATCACCAAAGGCGGTGTGTTTTTGCAGGACAATGCACCCCTGATACTTGCACATTACAGGAACTCAGCTGTGAGTTATTGCCACGTCCCCCGTACAGTCCTGACCTCACTCCAAGCCATTTCCAATGTCTGCGCCATTAAAAGAGTTCCTGGGAGGCAAAGTTCTTTGTTTTAATACAAAATTCGTTGTCTGCCGTAACCTTTTCATGCTGCACAATGCAGGTAACGTTAAATGGACATTCCACCAGACTGCAGTATTTGCAGAACTTGAGGATGAAGGTCTCTGGCTTTACCTCAATAAAATATTTCATTACACAAACACAGTAGTACCCAGGCCCACGAATGCCCCGCAGATCTGTGCAAATCTTCACATAAAGAACTAAAATGTTGCAATCAGCATGAAAAGCGTTTTTGACATAAGAACGACCGAACTGGTCGTGCGTATGTCACGGTTGCACATATTTCCAGTAGCCGATCAAAACTTGTCTGCGTCACTGAAAAGCCAAGTGAAGCGAGTTTACTTTTTTGTGTGTAAGATTTAGTGAAGACATAGCACCGCGGATCCCTAAAATGTTAGCAAGGACGCTAGCAAGAAGAAAAGAGAGCTCTTTTTCAGTTTGGTTTTTAAAGCAACCGGTGCCAAGAGGAATCATAAATTAATGCTAAGCGAGGTTTAATGTCTATTTATTTCATATTTCACGTCTTTTCAAAATATTTTATTTAGAAAATCTGTAAATCTTGCCCAATCAACCAGAGATCGAGAGTTCTATTCCCGGGTGATGCTGTAACCTCTCGCAGAGGCCGAGCTCTCTAAGAGGGGAGGGATGAGAGGTACATTAATCACGACTCTACAGCCAATCAGGGGCGTCTGTGAGCTCACGCAAGCGGAAGGAGCGGATAGCGCTGTCCCCCGAGTGTGTTACTCCGCCCCCAAAGGTGCGTGAGCGAGCAGTTCGAAAAGAGGCGGAGGAATTGGACACGACTAAATTAGGGAGAAAATCTGGGAGAAAAAAAAAAAGAAAATCAGTACATTTTTATAGAAAACTTCGAAATCGGTATTATCGGTAATATTTTTCAGTGGCTAGAACGGATTATCTGCATTTACATTATTTCCTATGGAAAAATTCGTTTTGCAATACAAAATTTTCCCTTAAGAAATCGCCTCCAAGGTTCCGCTGTATATACAGCAAGGCAGAGTTTTTTTTTTTTTTTCCAATAAAAGGTACGAACTCTATCAAATTTCATGCAACATGTAACCTTTCCAACATTAACTGACTAATATTAACATTTAATATTACTTTAAAGAGGACATATTATGTGATTTTTTTTTCATCATTTTAAGAAAAGAAAAAATGTATGAAAAAAAAAACATTCCCTACTTTTTGTCCTTTTTTCATTTTTGTTTTTGCCGGTGCTTAAACAAGCCAATCAGATCTCCCCCAGTATGACCTCATATAAGAAGATCCCCTCCCCCAGCTTGGTGCTCATTTTCATCGACACTGAAATCGTGCATTTGGAGGAGGAGTGAATTAAACTGAATATTAAGTGAAAAAAAAATATTATCTGAAGGGTATTTCAGAGACACATTGTGGGGGAGCACTGAGACCTAAGGTCACATTAAATTTAAACATTAAATAAAATACAGGACCTTTAATGCCAATTAGCTTGATATGATTTTCAGGAATCACAATTTGATTGGACTTATAATGATCACTATCAAGTTGGATTAATTAAATATGTCTACAGAAAACGTTAGGACAGACAAAAATAAATGGTCATGTATCTTATCACATGTGTAACCTTTTCAATCTAGCCCTATACGAACCTCTGATGAATCTCGCAATCGCAGAATCGCAAAAACACGAACAGGGAATTAAATTAAGAACATAAACATCATATTATTCATCAGGGTTACTGCTATGTGTTTATATTAGCGTTGTAATAAAATTAGTAACAGCTAATAACTCTTTATTTATGTTCACAGTCCTGACTTTATATTCGCGAGTGAAAAGCTGACTAGATAGATATGCAGCACTCTGGCAGTGAAGGTGGTGTGAAGATGTGTGATGTCCAGCAGTGCCAAACCCGCCAAACCCATTTACTCATCCACCTGGGACACGAGTGATGAGACACGAGGACAGTGCATCATATTGGCTTGCGCTCAAGACCGCTAGCTCTGCGTATCACACATATGAACCTGCCAGCTTTCTGTGCATGCTTTGTTTTTCTAACTAATGAGCAGCAGATGGTCACATAGTATCAGACGTTACAATTCTAAGGTAATATCTCAGTGCTAAGAGTTTACTTCAAAAGCACTGGAACAGCAAGAGCAATTTTTTGTTTCAATGTATTTAGGTTTGTGATAAAAAAAAAAAAAAAATTAAAAAAAAGAATATGAGAGGAGTGATCAAAATTTGTCAACAACCTAGCAAAACGTGGAACATGGCACCTTTGGTGGCAAACCACACAATTATGGTATTTGGGTGGATATCAGTTGCTTGGAATAACTGCATCAAGGCGGCAACCCAACCCATCAGAAGGCTCTTTATTTGTGCTGCTTTTCCAGGTTTGTAGCACAGCTGCTTTTAGTTATTGCTTGTTTTTTGGGTTTCTGCCTTCAGGATGAGGTAAATTCCTGCACCGATATGTCTAGAGAGAGACTTGGCCAGTCTAAACCCTTCCGCTTATTTCCCTGAAGAAATCCTCTGTTGTGTTGGCAGTGTGTTTTGTGTTGCTGTTTTGCTGCATGATGAAGTTTCTCCTAATTAGGTTGGATATATTTCTCTGTAAATTGCCAGACAGAATGTTTCTTGAAACATCTGAACTTATTCTTCATCTACCATCAGGAGTGCCATCATCAGGAAACATTAGTGAGCAGCCATGCAAGTCCAAGCCATGACACCACCTTCAGCGTGCTTCCCCTGATGAGCTTGTGTGTTTTTGGATGGTTTAATTCTCCACACTTTGGCCTTAACATCACTGTAGTGAAGGTATTTTCATTAGTATTTTCTAAGATGGCATCAAGAAAGCACACGCATCATTAATCACACCGGCATCAATCATTTCTTGTATTAAGAAATTTTATTTATTAAGCTTTTTTTTTTTGCCTCTAAAAATGATTTTACAGGACGTTTGAGAGAAAATATTACAAGCGACCAAATTCCATTTGCAGTATTCGTTAAAAACAAAGAGCCCGATTGTAAGTCTTTGAAGACCAAAAAAAGCAACTGGGGTGAACGACGAAAGAATTCCTTCCTTTAAAAAAAAAAAAAAAAACCTTGCTCCAGGAGTTACATTTAGGCATTTGGCAGTTTTTTGGCAACTGTATCTGTGACGGAGTCAACAATCCAAATAAGCCTTAACCAGAGTATGTGTCTGTCAGGGACACCCCTAGAGGGCGTCTGGCGCCCAGAGACTTTTTTGTGTTTGTTTTGTAGTTTTCCTAAGTTGACTTCATTTCCCAGGATGCACCTCGGTCAGGGCACTCACCTGAACCGGGTTGGCTCATTTGTTTCATTATAAATAGTCTGCTTAAGTTCTAGTTCTTTGTCTTGCATCTGTTAAAGTAAACTTGTTTGGTTAGTTTGTAGAGACTTGTGTTTGTTTATTTTCTTTAATACTAATAAAAACCATCATCAACATCTTCACCTCTGCATTTATGCCTCACCTTCACCACCTTAAGAAACGTGACAATATCCAGTTTAAAGCAAGACTTAAACCAGGCATGGGCAAACTACGGCCCGAGGGCCACATGCGGCCCGTTTAACGTTTTGATTCGGCCCGCCAAACTTGAAAAAATGTMATAAATTAACCTTGTTAATGTTTTATKTCCYMTGTAATTCTGATGTTTCCTCACTAGATGGCGCACTCTAGATATATTGGCTTTGTTGAGGTGAAGCGTAGGCCTATTACTCCACTTTACCCTTTGACCCCTTGACCAAAGCATGCCATCTATCTGCTCCTGTTCCGACCCCTTTGTCAAATGTTAGAACTCAATGTGGCCCACGAATCAAAAAGTTTGCGCACCCCTGACTTAAACCATTAAACCATTACGGATCAAAAGCAGTAAGCTTAAGACATCCTACGGACAAATTTGTCAAAAAGACGCCTCCATCAAGAGATGAGTATGGAAAAGGAAGGGAGCTGCTCATGATCTGAAGAATTCAACTTCACCTTATATCAGAACCTGCACAGCTACCAGCAGAAGGACGTCTCTTGTATTTATTGCTGATGTGACTGCTGACAAAAGCAGCAGGACGATTCTGAAGTGTTATGGAGCGATAGCGTCTGCTCATCTCCTGCCAAATGCTTCAAAGCTTATTGGATAGTGCTCCGCAGTGTAGATAAACAACGATGCTATGCTTACTTCAAAAGCAACCGGAGACTTTTTTTTAAAGGTCAGTCACCTGAGCTGAATCCAACCGAGCTGTATTTCTCGTCCTAAAAAGAAAGAAAGAAAGAAAAAAACAAAAACAAAGAAAGAAACTGCATGAAAACAAGCAGGAAGTGAAGAAAGTGCCAGTAAAGGCCTGGCAGAGTATCATCAGGGGTGAAAGTCAGCATCTGGTGACGTGTATGCGCCAGACGTCATGCTGTCATTGACTCTATAGACTTTGCAGTGGTCAGCACAGTAGCCTCGGGTCACAGGAACGAACGCTGCCTTGTTTTTTTGGATTGCATGTTTGGTCGGTTTAATCCCACAGTCCAAAGACATGCAGATTAGGCTAGTTGGCATTTCTGATTTGCCTGTAGTATATGTGTGTGTGTATTGTGCCCTACAATGGATTGGCACCCCATCCAGGATGTACAGTACCCTGCCTTGTGCACTCTGTAACCAACCCCAGGGCCTTGGGGCTAGAGGTAGGGTACACCCAGGATGGGGTAGCAGCTTGATTTCAACTGCAATATACTGTCCTAGAAAGCTACAACAACTATAGCTTTGTTCATGTCTAATTATTAATGTCCTCTTATATTATGCTAATATATTGGTATATAATAAATAATGACTAATTCATATATTGGCAAGGTGGCTTAGTGGATAGCACTGTCGCCTTGCACCGTTCGGGTTCGATTCCCGGCTCGGGATGTGTGTGCATGGAGTTTGCAGGTTCTTTCCATGCTTGCTGGGTTTTCTCCAGGTTTCTTCCACAGTCCAAAAACAAATTGGCGTTTCCAAATTGCCCGTAGTGCGTGAATACATGTATGAGTGTAGACCGGAGGTCCTACCACTGCTGTAAAATGGGAATAAATACATTGGTTGGATACAATAAATGTGAAGTATGACTGTTTTGCGTGTGTGTGTGTGTGTGTGTGTGTGTGTGTGTGTGTCGTGTGATGAGCTGTAGAAGACGCTGCTTTGACTGACTGAGGCTTGACATCCTCTGTGTCGGTGTCGATCTTCTGTCAGCTCCGCCGCTGCAGTGATGAGTGAGTCTCGATGCGTCTCTCTCTCTCTCTCTCTCTGTCTGTCTCGCCTTCTCCTGAACGCAATCTCTACCTGTTTAAACGACAGCTCGCGGTAAGCTGTCTAGAGCGATGCTTTCTCAGACATGAGCAGATCGAGTGCAGATAAAGTTGGAGATGATATTTCATTTCTGCGCAGTTTCTTTTTTTAACCAGCTGTCCTTTTTTTAAAAATTTTTTTTATCCCATCACGATGCAGCGATGCGAGACTTAATAAGATTATCCAAGATGTGGGAAATTAATTCCTGTAAAGGCCCGTCGACATGCCGGAACGCTTTACAGCTAAGCTTTGAATAGGGCTTGTTGTGGGAATCCGTGAACTGGCTGATTCCCTCAGGCAGCGGCTCTGATACTTTCTCCTGGAAAGTCAGCGCCGTGAGTGTGTCACTGTGTCCTGTCTGCCCACGTTAGCTCCTGATACTAGCTGTAGGCTATATATGTTGTGTGTGTGTGTGTCTGTGTGTGTGAGGGATTACATGCTCAGCAAGGTCTTGTTTACCTTCCACCCTTTACGGCACTCCAGTGATTGTTGTAGAAGGACTCGGGGGTCAAGCTGCGCTTCAAGGCAACATCAGATTAATCTTACAGCTACAGCTAGAACATACCAGACGTCCTCCTGTCTGTATTTTTTATTTTTTTTTCTTGAAGTGCAGCTCCTAGACCAGGAGGTTATTTCATTCATTTATTAATCGACTCAAATTTCTCACAAGTTGTACCAAGTCCCAGATTCCACACTTACAAATGTAAGATGTACTTGGCACATTTCAAGATGTCTCGAATAAAGGAAACACATCGCACCACAAGTTTATCATGCAATGTTAATGCTATTAAGCAGATTTCTAGACATATTGAGCTTCGATTTCAAGTTTAAAACAAATATATCACCGACATGATAGTCATAGTCTTTACTTTTTTCTGTACTTGTTTTAATTATAATTAAATATTTTTTTTTATTCCGTAAAGCTGCTTTGTGACAAAAGCGCCATACTGTACAAATACAATTGAATAAAATTTTATTGAAATAGACAAAGTCTGCCAATGGAATAAGACAATTCCAAGCCAGAAAGAATTTGATTAGCAGTTTTTTTTTCTTAGGTTGATTTTCAACCTTTTTTCCCCCCTCAACCTTTTTATTTTATTAAAATAAAAGATTCCATTTTAAACAAAATTTCCCAACAATAACTCACTTAAAAGACAAATCAAAATAATAAAATTAATAAAATAAAGCAGGAAAATAAATGTAAACAAATATGCTGAATAAATGTAGATTTATGTTTTGTTATTAATTAATTACTTCATCTATTATGATCAAAATAAATCTAATGTCATTTAGCTAATGTATATAAATTTGAAAAATGACTTTAGTCAAATTCAGTATGCTGAATTTGCATAGCATAGCTGGCGTCTTTTTTTAGAACAAAGTAATTATTTGCAGAAATACACTAAAATCACGTTAGTAGGCTTAAAATGCAGTGGAACCTTGGATTACCCAGGCTGTATTAACCCGGGCTCGTATTCCAAAAACACTCGTAAACCAAATAGACTTTTCCCATAAGAAATAATGAAAACTCTAATTATTCGTTCGTACTCGCCTCGTCTTAAACAGTAAAACTCCTCCCTCCCCACACCTCACTTTTTAAGTTTCACAATTAACATACACAATTCAAACACTGTTTTAACCAAAAAAAAAAAAAAAGACGCAGCAGGGGACTCTTATTTTGACACAGGGGACGCAGCAGGGGAGACGATTACAGGGGAGTTGTGATCACTTGCCGCTCGGTGTCAAAATAAGAGTCACATGCGTGATACATGATACTCGGCGCTCGTAAACTAATACTTGCTCGGTTTCCGATTAAAAAATTATTAAAAATCTTTGCTCGGTTTGCGGAACACTCGTAAACCACGTTACTCGCAATCCGAGGTTCCACTGTATATACAAATGACTAGAAATAGTTTCAACTATTCATTCATTCATTCATTCATTCATCTTCTGTACTGCTTCAGGAGACTTTGGGCACAAGGCAGGGTACACCCTGGACAGGGTGCAAATCACTCACAGATATACATTATGACGTTGATGTAGTGATGTGGAAATGTTACAGAGTCAAACCTCCGCCAAGGTAATTGATGTTGATGTTCTGGCTGATTGGTGTTTTTTCTATATAAAAAGAATATGACGCTTTTTATCAAAACATGATTTCATTACTTACACTAAATGTAATTTAAGCAGGTTTCTAATTACTAGCTTGGATTATGTAAAGCTAATGTGATCAACTTTTACTTTCCAAAATCATTCTTTCCATCATGATTACTATTTGTAAGAATAGTTTAATCTTTTAGTATGAAGAATTTCAGGTTTTGAAAGAGGCTGGATCGTTTGCATGTGGACTGTCCGAGACACAAAGATCTGGGCATCTTTAAATCCCCGTCTCTCCTGTAATCAGGTAAATTGGGTGAGAGGGTAGAGTAGACGGCAGGATTTTATTCAGTGCTTTGAAAAACTATGAGCAAATCATGTCGGATGTTCAAAAATCAATTGTAACTTAATTCCTTCACATGGAAGTACATTTACATTTGGGCATTTGGCAGATCATTCTGCATCGGAGCAGTTGAGGGGTAAGGGCCTTGCTTAAGGGCCCAACAGGAGCAAAATTGGTGTTCGTAGGATTTAAACCTGGGTCCTTCCGAACCGTAGTCCAATGCGTTAAGCTACCCCTGACCCCTAAGCTTTTCTGCTATTGTGTGGACTTTCCCATGCCATATGTCCATACAACAGTCCCCTCATTGTGCTCCCTCATTGCATATACGGTGATATCTATGTTAGCTTGTGTTCGGAGAAATATTTATGCAAATGTGCTTGCTGTTGTCAGTCTGTCTCTGGGTCTCTATATGGCTTACACGTTGTTCTTTAGATATACGGGCGGTACGTGACACAGGGAACCTGGCCAAAAGGCTTAAATATGCTCTCTACCACCAGACACATTGTGTGTGTGCGTGTGTGTGTGTGTGTGTGTGTGTGTGTGTGTCTCTCTCTCTCTCTCTCTCTCTCTCCTGGATCGGGGCCGGTCGGTAAGAGTACTGAGATGCCACAGACACATGAAGCAGTACAGTTTGTACAGTAAGGATCTAAATCCACATCTGGCTTCTATAAAGCTGCTTTGTGATAAATTGTTATTTCTAATAATGCTATATTGCAGCACTGTCGCCTTGCAACTGCAGGGTTTGATTCCTGCCTCGAGGTCTGTGTGCATGGAGTTTGGTGGGTTTCCTCCAGGTGCTCTGGTGTTCTCCCACAGTCCAAAAACCTGCAGATTAGGCTAATTGGTGTTGCCCGTAGAGGTCCTACCACGGTTGTAAAAATCTTAATAAATACAATGGTCACCTATGTTACAATGGCCTTCTACTTGGATTACAAAGGTTGATGGATGGATGGATGGATGGATAATAATGCTATAGAAATACAATTCAAATGTTCATTTGACGCGGTCAGTGTGACCAAACGAAAAAAAAAAAATGATGGCAGGCTTGTGAAGATGCCCAAGAAATACCAGGACATCATTTCCCAGCAGCTCCCACTAGGTCACATGACACTGATGATGCTGAAAGCTGATTTGTGTTCGCTTCGGATTGGTTGGTGTATTCACGTTCGGGGTTTTGAGTTTGTGGTTACAATCGTGGCTCGCAGTGTGGTTCGTGTTTCATGATGTTCGTGTTTCATGCACTTGCCTGTTAACTGTCTCGGATTCCTGACTTGAGTGAATAATCGTTATTAAGGAGGAGAAAAAGTAAAGATTATGTAAAATAGCTTAACAAGATTTTATGATACTAATTCATCATGAGACAGTGTCGTGATATCATCCTGTCCTGCTTTTCAACCAACTCTGTCTCTCTGTCTCTATCTCTCTTTGTCTCTCTCTGTCTCTCTCTCTCTTTGTCTGCCTCTCTCTCTGTCTCTCTCTCTCTTTTTCTGTTTCTCTCTCTCTGTCTCTCTCTCTTTGTCTCTCTGTCTCTCTCTCTCTGTCTCTCTCTCTCTGTCTCTGTCTCTCATTGTCTCTGTCTGTCTCTCTCTCATTGTCTCTGTCTGTCTCTCTCTCTTTGTCTCTGTCTGTCTCTCTCTCTTTGTCTGTCTCCCCCTCTGTCTGTCTCTCTCTCTCTCTGTCTCTCTCTCTCTCTCTGTCTCTCTGATGCCCTTGCTGGAAATCCATTGGAATCCAATAATTCTAATTCTGGACTGGGACCATTGCTGACACAGATGTCACAGATGGAGCGATCTCTCTCTCTGTAAGCTAATTAATCGCACTCACCACAACCTCGATCAATATGTAATACTTTCTGCCATAATTTACTAATTCACCAGATATACTATTCTGATTATTCGGAACTAATCACAGCTATTTTTCCATTGACTTGTGGTCAGCTGTGTAGATTTATGTGAACACACACACACACACACACACACACACACACACACACACACACACACATACACACACCCTCGCGCGCTCTCTCTCTCTCTCTCTCTGCTCAAGGCCGTCTTATTCATTTCCCTGCTTATCTGTCAGACGTGCACTTCATCAATACACCACATTAACATCCAGCTGTTTGTATATTTGTATCTGTCACTACATTGAGGGCTGTGTAGGAGAATATGTGTCACGCCATTACCGCACGCTCACGTTTTTCTTTTTCTTTTTAGATTTTATTGGGTGCACTTTAAATGTCAAACCTTTGCACGCTTTCAATCGTACTGTTCTGTAAAGACTTAAACACTTCACGTAGTAACAGCAGAACAGAATAATAAACACAGACACAAATACCTCGTTTCAGTACTTTAGTGCTAACGGCATAAACACTAGGCATCACCAGCCTCTCGTTCTGTCACCGGCCTCAATCTGTTTCTTGCTCTTATACCTAGTTAGTGAAAAAATGGCAGCGTGTAAACTCCTCTGTCTTGACGATGTCAGAATTCTGTTACAAAAGTGCTGAAATTGGAGACCCCTTTACCGTTTACTGTTTTCTATCTACAATTCTAGAATGTAAAAAACAGCAGAACTACTGTACAGCAAAACTATAGCATAAGAGAGAAACAGATATAGTCAATAATAAAAAATGCTCCTTGACCATAGAAATACTTTAATAGTTAGACATCCCCTCCCCCACCCACATTTAAAACTAATCCAGTCTGAATAGGGCTTTATTGTTCCTCCATGTACAGGGTGCCATTATTTTCATCCTAACCCAACGTCTAGATTTATATTTCTGTTTATGGTCAGATCACCCTCAAACAATCAACACTAATCACCCACCTTGACGCCTTGACAGGTTTAGGGACACCGTTACCATGGCAACAACATGCTGTACCATGTAAATATATTTCCGTATAATTATGCAACATGGATTTTGTAATCGGGGCGCAAATGATGACGAATCCTATTCCGTGTTGTCCGAGCCGTGAGGTTGTCTGAGACAGGAAACAGGAAGCGGGTCTTACCGTTTTTACATATGGGGCAGCACTGCTCCGGCTCGTACACCGGATTAACACACTCAGGCACGGCGCAGTCGGCCACCACACAGTGCACCTCGCTGTTCGGCTCACAGCGACACCACTCACATGGAGACGGCTGCGGACAGAGAAACAAACACACACACACACACACATCTGTGAGAGAGAGCATCGTAGAGCATTACACTCAATGCACACCTAATGAGAAACTTCATGTCATGCAGTTATAGCAAAATAATCAACGTTGGAGAATTTTGGAAAATTTCATCTGCGATCTGTTCTGTGGATTAAAGCGAACATGATGCAGTTTGGTCTGTGTGCAGTACAGTAGAGTCATTTGGGGGAGCTAAGATGGCAACATTTCCAGGAAGTGCGTGTTGGACGCTGTTGTCTCCGTCCCAGTCTCAGAATGATCAGAATTCAAAACCCTGTTAAAAACATGGTAACGAACCAATGATTGTGCTTAAACGTTGTGCGAATAGATTGATTAACCAGCATAATTGCTTCAAATAAAGCTTAACGTTTTTGAGGTTACAGTACATATGCAACATTGTTTTTGGGTCATCCATTCAACGTTATCTCAGCGTCATTTTGATCAAAGTCACTCTATCTTTCAAAGACACCACTGTACCATGGGTGAAGGTCTTCGCAACATTGTTACAACTATATTACAGCACTCATCCAATGTGAAGGCTCCTGCTGGGGTAAGTCTGATCGTTACAAACAATTGCTGACACTGGAGATTCCTTCCATAAGTGCTAAATAAATGAACAATTAATAAAATAAGTGTATTAATATAAACCTGTGATTTATTGCTGCATTTCTGTCAGAGCTAAAAAAAAAAAACACAACACAAAAATCAACACATTTTGACTGAATTATTTTGAACAACATATTTTTTTATTTATTTTTTTATTTATTTATTATATGTATTATTTTTTATTTAAAAATTTATTTACGCTCTTTCCCAACATAACAACATAAAAAACAACATAAATAACAACAACAACAATTATTATTATTATTATTATTGTTGTTGTTATTGTATATAATATTGTGTATAATAGTAATAATAATAATAATAATAGGAACAACAACAACAACAATAATAAATCATAGGGTACAAACTTTGTGCACCCAACTGTTCAGGCTTTCACCCAACTGTTCAAACTATATATTTGGTCCTGGGAGAAAAATAGTTCTCTAGGGATTCTTAGAAAGTGTATGGCTTTTCCTCTCAATAAACAGGTAAAAAAAAAAAAAATTCTAGAAAACCCCAACATTAGACTGGGTACTGGAACATCAAGGCTAATTATTGTTCTTTTTGCTGTACATTAAATATATTTTGGTTTAAGATAAACAAAAAAACTCATTTGAAATGATCAATCAGAATTTACACTTTTAAACAAAGAAAACACAAAGAAAACATCATGAAAGATGTGAAGAAAAGCCCAAACACAACAGTCAGTGACATGACCAACAACCTCCACGAGGCAGTTGTCTCACAATCCCCTGGTGACATGATGACTGTGAGAGCAGAAAGTTACGCAACAGTGTAAGAATCAGCAAGGATCCAAAGGCCAGATTTGAGATGAACCTCAACCGAAGAGATGGAAAGGTAGAGAAAGCAAAGATCTGCTCATAATATAAACACAGTGAGGATTTTGTCATGATTTTGGCACCAGCTCACTAATCTTTACCGACCCGCCACACAGATTCACAATGAGGTCTGAAAACACTGGGTGAACACGGTAAGAACATGTGCGCCTTGGCAGGAACGCAGTGGAACTGATGAGGACGTGGTGTTGTCTCCCTTGTTGTGGAGCCGCCGCACTTTTTTGAAAAAAAAAGCCTGATGAGGACAAGATCAAAGCAAGATCAAAAACGTAATGTGGACGTGCTAACGATGGCATCTTAGGGTCTTCACTGACATACCACAAGCATGGTGCAGACGGAAACGCTTGGATGGAGTTGTGACCGAGTTGTCACTGGGATGCCACTGCATTGTTGCAACGGAGACCAAAATTTAAATCAAAGCACTGTGCATGTCGCTGATTTTATACCAACCTGCCGAAATCAATGATAATGAAGTAAGCATGTGACAAGTGCATGGTAAGATTGTGGTGCGACCCGATCGGACATCGTAATAACTCGGTTCGAGCATGTGATCACGTCCGTGATAGAAAGTTAGTGACAACATTGGGAACCTGTCAGAGACACGGCTAAGAATTACTTTGAACTTGATCACTGGATAAATGCATTTTTTTTTCCCGTTATGACTCCATTCCATCATTTTTAGGACACAGTAGGAACTTTATGGTCTTCGTCGCAGTGTGACAGGGCCTTATTGATGATGGAACTCATTATGGGACATGACTGGCATAAAGGTTTTTGACCTTAATCCAACTAAGAGTAGCCTGGAGGGAGGAACCCTGCGTGGACTGGAGGGTACACCAAAAGTTTGGACACACCTTTTGAATTTGTATTACGGCAAGAAAAAAGCAGCTAAGTAAAGAAAAACGAGCGGCCATCATTACTTTAAGAAATGAAGTTCAGTCAGTCCGAAAAATTGGGAAAACTTTGAAAGTGTCCCCAAGTGCAGTCACAAAAACCATCAAGCGCTACAAAGAAACTGGCTGACATGCGGAC
>QMIH01002107.1:5777-25624 GCA_003987875.1 Clarias batrachus
GTTTCTTTGCAGGTCACCATGGTTAACAATGAAAGAACAATGATTTCAAGCATCACCCTCCTTTTAACATGTCAAGTCTGCCATTCTAACCCAATCAGCCTGACATAATGATCTCCAGCCTTGTGCTCTTCAACATTCTCACCTGAGTTAACAAGACGATTACTGAAATGATCTCAGCAGGTCCTTTAATGACAGCAATGAAATGCAGTGGAAATTTTTTTTTCGGGATTAAGTTAATTTTCATGGCAAAGAAGGACTATGCAATTCATCTGATCATTCTTCATAACATTCTGGAGTATATGCAAATTGCTATTATAAAAACTTAATCAGCAACTTTTCCAATTTCCAATATTTATGTAATTCTCAAAACATTTGGCCATGACTGTACACAGAATTGATATGTCAGATTTAAGTGAAAAAACAGTGATGTCCACGGAAGAAGTTATCTGTGCAGATCCTACAGCAGAAGATGGTGCAGAGCAGGCTCTTTCACCACACCAGGCTGACATAGTTGAGAATGTTGAAATGACTGTACATGAACAACCTCAGGTGGGAGCAGACAAAACACAGTCCCCAGATGTTAGAGGAGACCAGTGTGTACAGATGCTAAAAGAAAAGGGTAAAACACTCCAAGAGGCTAGGTTGAACAATCTAAAAAAGAGCTTTGAGCAGAAGTATAGAAGATGGAAGTATCACATCAAACGTTTGAAAAGAGCCWTAAAGAACAATGATGATGCAGATTTGATTCTCAATGTTATGAGCACTGTTAATGAGATTCAGTCTGAGATTGACAATATTTATGGTGACATAAGTAGCATCAAAAGCCCGGAGCTGAAAATTAATAGAAAAATTAGACTTGCTTTGCCATTACCAACACTGAAAATGAAAAGGCTCAATGCTTTATCAGGGGAGATACTGAAAATATACCCTGGCCTGAATCAGATTCAGTGTTTGAAGACACTGTGTCCAGCGTCATTTCAGCAACCTCCTCTAAGTCCAGTAAATCTTCCTATGATTCCTTGCAGGAAAGGAAAGAAATAGTAGCTGAAGATGCAGCTACACAAGAAGTGATCAAAATAATGAAAATACAACATCAATATGAAGAGGAAATCAGGAAACAAGGAGGCAGAAGATGAAAGGTTAACGACTGAGAGAGAAGCTCAAGGAAGAGAAATGGAAGCAGAGAAGGCAAGAAGAGCATTTCAGTTTATCTCAGAAAGTAAATAAAGTTAGAAGAAAAGAGAAAGGAAATGGAACATTTGGAAGAACTAAAAAGACATAATGCAGCACGAGCAAGGCTGCAAGTCTATGCTGAAAGCATCAAAGATGATGAAGGAAAACCACATTTTGCAACTTATCTTCCACAAAGACAAGATTATGTATCTTCAAGCCTTCCTATTTCCTAACTCAAGTCACTACTTTAAATCAACCTTCTCATTCTCTTCAAAAGATTCAAGCTTAAGTCACTCAAACTCAAACAGCTTTGTCAAGTGCATTAGTTGCTTCTAATGAAGTTYCCAATGACCTTGTAAAGGCACTTGCTGAAGCAATTGCAGCGAATAGGATTCCAAGACCAGAACCTGCTGTTTTCACTGGAGACCCGCTGAAGTATAATAACTGGAAATTGTCTTTCCAGAAATTAATTAAGAACTTGCCAGCTCAAGAAAAGCTCTTCCTTCTACGCAAGTATGTGAGTGGTCCAGCCAAAAAAGCCATCGAAGGACATTTCCATTTGGGACAGAAGCAGCTTACTTTGCTGCCTGAAAAACCCTCGAAGACACACAGTGAAGCCTTGGATTGTGAGTAACTCTGTCTGTGAGTGTTTAGCAAGATTAGCAAGAATTTAAAATACATTTTATCTTGATAAACGAGTGATTGTCTGTCAAGCATCACATGATCAAAACTGGACCAATGGTTCTTGTTCTTCTCTCTCTCACGCTGTGGGATTGTGGGTAATCGTCTCTTATGCTCAGTCTCAGTACATGGGCATCACTCATACGCCCAAGGTGGGAATCGAACCCAGACCCTGGAGGTGCAACGCAACAGTGCGAACAACTACGCCACTACGTCACCATCCACACACACTGCTGAAATTCTAATTATCGCAATCCGTCCTCTTGTATTTGAATGTGTGTTATAGTGTAATTGAAACATATTTACAAAACAATTAGAAAAATAATAAATGGATGTTTTACTAGATTCTTTTAAATGACAGAAAAAAATATTTGTTGTGTATTTTTTATTATAATAATGGAAAAAAAAGGAAAACAATGTGTCAATGCCTGATGTTCACATCCTTTGAAACAGTTTTTAAGGACTGTTGAAGCACACATAAAAAAATTAAATAAAGTTTGATTATGATGATGGAGCACATGGGACAGTTACTTCAAGAAATATTAAATATTCTGTTGTCAGAATGTTAACATGACTTTCTGATTCTCATTACCAAAACAGGAAGTTTTCTACATCTTGAAAATTGTTAGATTTACATTTTTTTATGAAAATGTACTTTATTAATGTCTAATTATATATACTGAGAAAAAAAATAGTAAAGCCATCTTGGCTTCTTTATAGTTAGCAAAACATCCTGAGGCACCTCATCCGCCACAAAACCATTCTCATACACTGCAACATCAATCGCAAAGACAAGCTCAACATCTTCAGCTCTGCTCCCTCCAGCTCTGACTCCTGTCTCTTCCTCAGGAACACTGTCTCTAAACCATACAGCATGGCCGGTCTCACCACTGTCTCGTACATCTTCCTCTTGATTCTCGCTGATATTTTCACACAGAACTCTCAACACCTTTCTCCACCCGCTCCGACCTGCCTGCACTCGCTTCTTTACCTCTTTCTCACACTCTCAACTACACAATAAAAGGTTTTGAGCTTGAATGCATGATTGTGCAAATACTATGTTTTTGTTTTGTTTTTATTTATTTTTTTTTACATCTCTGACTAGTATACAGTGAAACCTTGGATTGCAAGCGTAATTCTCTTCCAGAAGTGGGCTTGTATATCAAAACACTTGTATATCAAAGCTAATTCCCCCCATAAGAAATAATGGAAACTCCAATGATCCGTTCCACAACCCAAAAAAATTATGTAAAAAATGTTAATAAAATATAAATAAAAAATAAAACAAATTAACCTGCATATTACTGTTGATAAGAATCGTGGCTGTAGTGATTGAGACGAGAGAGGAGAGGACGAAGAGGTGGGATGATTTTCACACACACAGCCACGTGTGCACACCAGTTTACTGTTAGACTCTCACTCAACCAAGTGCGCGTGCACAAATGAGGACACACAGTTTGGTAAACTGGTGTGTGTGCAAGAGTCATCCCTCACACACACAAAATAAAAGATGGTTTACACGTACACACAGTCACAGTGTTATAGTAAACAGTACACGCGCACATTAATGTTAACTATATACGAGTGAAGCACGCACACTGAGACCGAGAATAGGAGACGATTACCCACAATTCTACAGGACGCGAGAGAGAAAAATCATTACTGGTTTTAATTTAAATTTACAGGCTTGTCACTGAACGATTTACTCTGACAAAGAGCCGTATAAAAACAGTAGCAGCTGGCACACCTAAAATTAAATGCTGGATTATTAATTATAATCGGAATAAAAATGCTTTTATAAATGTGGGCTATTGTTGTTTACTTACACTATTTGTTAATTTAATTTAATTGAGCTTTGGGCTCAGGATATTGAACATCGTAATTCTCCTCTTTAATTTGCTAAGTAGTCTAATCAGCACTCATAAAGCTTTCCAGAGCGCCCCGGCAGAGGTAGACTAATGATTATGAATGCGTCTGGAAAAACAGCAAGGAGACTGACTCTGACCATTTTAATAAATCATTGATGAATTGATGTCTTTGATTTCGGCTGTAGTGATGAAGGTAATCATGTCATCTCGTCATCTCTGTAGCAGTGGATGCTCCTATAATTCACTTGTCATACGGATTGCATCATCTGAAACTTGTTTTCCTTTAGTTTATGTAAAAGCAGACATTTCTCTTTCTATATGGATATATTTTTCACGTCTGTGAGACGAGTATACACAGAGTTTTGGTTCATTTTCTGATGTGCTGAAGTTCACCAAAAACTATACAGAAAAGTGCCCCGTTTACTTTCATTATTTTACAAAATCATTTTGTCGTCATTGTGAATGCACTTACAGTAAATATAASTAGAGTCTTATGAAGCTATGTATCGTATATAGTTTTATTATATAGATTTTGCACGTTAATCTGACAACAAATGTAGCAGACAAATTTTTTCTGATGCACACGCCAAGTCTGTTTTCTGGCTCCGCGAGTGTTACACATGATAAAATCTAAAGGCTCACTGGGTTAATATCTACTTTGTTTAAATTCGATGCAAATAAGAAACACCTACAGTTAATTTAAATTCTAAATTTGTACTGCTACCACAAGAACTGCGGCTTATTAATCATTGAGAGAATTAACTAAGTGTGTAGTCTATAGTTATAGTGCCACTTGGTGGTAAAGCCAGGAAACGCACACCCCTAATGTCATCGCTGTGGGACACATGGTGGTAGAACCATTATTCTGGCTGAGTACCATATTTATATACATAATAAATATACATTGGCTTCATACATTATGTGGCTGTAACCATACCAGAAACAATTGCGCACTTGTTTTGGACATGTTATTATACTGAATCATTTTGTCCAGATATTCTTGATTTTTCTTTTTTCTTTCAAAAACATTCTTTTTGCTTACTTTGACTTTAAAAATTATCTTTGTAATTGCTAAGTTTTTTTATTTCTAAATGTAATTTAACAATAGTACATCCCTTCAAAATATAAATTATTATATATTTAAAAAAATTTCAAAAATCTCCAAAGCAATAAGAATTATATTCTCTGTCATATGGAGATTATATATATTTTAATATTCTGTTTTTTTTTTGTTTTTGTGTTTTTCATTTACTGCTCCTTTTATCCTTCGTGACTGTAAGTTATAATTTTCAGCAAAAAAAAATCATCCACCATCGCCATTTTCTTTTTTTTTTCTGCGCATGTGTTACATAATGACGATATTTACTGTATGGTGGAACGCCACCGTCAACACGCCAAGTGTTTTTCATAAAATGTATAAACATGGTTACCACGAACACAATGTTTTACTAATCAGCTAAAATGTTTAAATATTATCTGTTGTAGCACAAAGATGTGTTTCTGTGATCACCAGTCGAATGAAGGGTTTAAATAAGAACATTCATTTTACAGAAGAGAAAGTAGTGTGAGATACGGTGTTGTGTTAAAATTGGTTCCCCCATTTAAATGTTTCATTCGTCTGCTCCCGTGGAGGGGTCGCCAATGCGGCCCAGGTTTAGCACCAGATGCCCTTTCTATTTTATTCGGGCTCATAATAATTTTACATTTTACTGATAAGACATGCTTGAGAAGAAATATCAGACAAAATCTGTCCAGTGTTACTGCTGACTTCACTTGTTTCCTGACACAGGGAAAGTCTTTTGTGTAGGACAAACACTTAAATCACACAGCTTTCTAATTATTTTATTGTTTCCATATTTAAACTCACCTGCTGATGTAAGATGAGATGAGAAACACATGAGATTAAAAGCAGAAGTTTTAGTACAGCGCTGTAGTCCTCCATCTCACCTCGTAGACTTCACACATGAAAAAGCAAACGACTAAATAAAGACTAACATCTCCGAATGCATTTTTTTAACTATTATATTTTTGCTTGTCACAAATTATGACTGCAGAGATTTTCCAGAACAAGTCTCATCTGGTGCATTTGCTGAAGTGTTAGACGCTGTACTGAGTGAAACAGGAAGTCAGGGCGGTTAAGTTTGTGTCTCATCCCATAGGATAGCACCGCGTGAGATGATATCACATAAACACACAACTTTTGCACAGGTTTTACATCCCTGCCGAGCCAAGATGGCGGCCCTTCCTGAAACACCAGAAAAAATCATTCCACCAAAGAGACAAAGACAGTAGAAAAACAAAATCGAGGGTGACACTAACGCAGTGCTGAAAGCTATACAAGAACTTTCCACTAAACATGATGAGACCTCAAAAGCTTTATTTGATAAAGTCTAAAAGGTCTTGTTATCCCCCCGAAGCAACGTCGTCACTCACATCTACAGTTAACTAGCTCATAATTTCTGAGTGATCAGAAAACCAAAATTATTCAATTGGCAGAAATGGTGGAGCAAATTAAAATTGAAAACAAACAACTGAAGATGAAAATCGCAAACATGCAGAGATACAGCCGGCGCTGGTCACTGAAACTGCACAGATTAAAGTAGGAGAACGCGGAACACTCTAAAAAATAAAACTGTGCTGTACTAAATTTTTTTGGTGAAACATTTTTACACTTAAAAATATTGATTAAATATAAAAACTTCGACGCACATGTTATACAATTTCTGTTATCTGTTATCACCCAGATGAGGATGGGTTCCCTGTTGAGTCTGGTTCCTCTCAAGGTTTCTTCCTATTGCCATCTCAGGGAGTTTTTCCTTGCCACTGTCGCCGTCACCCTTGGCTTGCTCATCAGGGACAATCTCATTATCTAGTCAGATTTTTCTTAAACATATATACATTTCCATAAGTCTTCTTTTCATTTCTGTGAAGCTGCTTTGAGACAATGACCATTGTTAAAAGCGCTATAGAAATAAAATTGAATTGAATATAAAATATACTTCATTAATTGAGTACAAGTCAATAAAAAATTGAGTAGACCTAAATAACAATATTTATACAATGATGTACAAAATTGAGTTAATGCAATGGTTATCTTAAGTGAAAATGCGTAAAATAATTGAGTAGATAATTGTCATGTTCGCGGGTTTGAGGCATAGATGCAGAGGCGGATGTTCCACAGAATGGATTTTATTTTATAAATGAAAAAGCAGGGAAAAAACTACAAACAAAACACTTTTCTGTAAAATAAACCAAAACACGATTAAACGGACGAGACATAAACTTTCACTTTAATGTAACAAATGCAAGACCCTAACTTGAACTCAAATACACCTTTTATAATGAAATTAATGATCAACTCGGTTCAGGTGAACGCCCATGTCACCAATGAAGTATTGAAACTGAAACCTAAAAGAACTACACAAAATGTCTTAGAGCGCTTAGGCGCCCTCTAGGGGTTATCCCTGACAATAATTGAAATGCACGGTAGAAGAAATTGAAAATTATACTATTATTTAACAAACAAATGTGCTACATTTACTAAATATTTTAACTGAATTTAATTCAAACTTCTCCATCACAGAATTAATATTTTAGACTTACTTAATTTTTTAAACTATATTTACCCTTTACTCAAGGAGTATTTTAATTCAGGTCAATGTACTGTATCTAATGACACCAGATTATAAACAAAGAATCGATACACACTCATTTTAATTAAACATTTATTCAACAGATCTGAAAAGACATGAAGTCTAAACTCACTAAAACTTGGTTTACTTTGCAAATGACGGGTAACAAGATCATAAACAATGAGGTGATTTGATCTTATTAGAAAACAGTCTCAAAAATTATACTTCTGCCACAAATATTACAGTTAATATGTGGAAAGTAGAGTTTTGTATTAGAATCTAATGAGTCACATTTGTAATCTGAAACACTAAACACCTTCACACTTCAGTTTCCTGCAAACTGTGGGATCCATACAAATGTGTGTGCAGACCTCAGGTCTTAAAGAAGCAATACAGCCTAAATGAAGACAGGACACTAAATATGACCAGCGGTACCATGCTTTACTCCATAATGATGGAAGTTCACTCCATGACGATGCAACAAATGTGCAGAGCTCACACTGCCATCCCATAAGCTGGCACCTAAAATAAGAACAATAGTGTACAAGTAAGTGTGACTGTTACTGTAAAGCCTAGCAGACTGGTAAAATAGTACTTAACTAAAGTAAAAAAAATTGATATAGTTGATTGTAATGCGTAAATAAAGTTGGTTATCATTTTTGTACACGGGACAAAGACATGTACAAGGGATGTTCAAGTCAAAGCAGGACTTTGTAATTTTTGTGAAGAACCAATTTGAATCAAAGGTCCTGCTTTGACTTGAACATCCCTTGTACATGTCTTTGTCCCGTGTACAAAAATGATAACCAACTTTATTTACGCATTACAATCAACTATATCAATTTTTTTTACTTTAGTTAATGGAAAATCCAGTATATTCTAGGGGAAAATTTGTATATTCTAGATAAAGTGAAATATTTAAATCCTTTTAATTTCTATCTTTGATTCGATGGTTGCTGTAACATTAAAATTGTTGACATTTACTTCTTGTTTTATCTCCATTCAACTTCTCTTCTTTACTGGTGTTGGTGCTGTGAAAGAGATATTGAAAATATATAACATGTTTCACACACAAAATAAAACAACTGAAAATCAGTTTTAGTTTCTTTTACTTACACATCACAACATACAGAACATATTTCCCAATTAAAATTCTCCCAATTAAAACTGAGAGAAATATTGTACTACTTACATGTTATATTTCACAGCTTTAGTTACTATTACGTAGCACATTTATGTAATCAACGGCAAATTCAATAATGTTTAAGTACTGTTTTGTTTGTGGAGTACTTGTAGTACTTTTGCACTTCAAATACAATTTAGAACATCATGTACTTATGACTTTAACTTGATTTTTTTTCATCTTAAAACTTAAAAAGTTGAAGTTCTATTTGTTTAAACAAAGCTATGCAGCATTATACTGCTAATCAAACTTCCTGCCTCTAGTGCTGTAAAACATGACTGGAGCTGTGCCGGACTCAGAGTTCTGCTCACTGCTGTGTTACTGCTGCTGGACGCACAGCTGATGCATTTACGTTTTTCAAACAGTTTCCTACAGCAGCGCGTTCAGTGTTTAATCATGTTAAATACTCACACAGAGTAACGGATAAAACACTGCCAGAGCCCGGACACTGCACCTCATCTCTGCTGTTTAAACTCGCTCTGGTCTGCGTTTCCTCCTTAAAGTGTCGGAGTGAAACACGCAGACTCGCGGTTCAGTGTGTGTGAGGTGGACCGTTACAAACGCGCTAATTATTTGAACATGCTAGTTTTATATCCTCGCCTCAGTGGCGGTTTGCTGCGCAAACACACCGCATTTGGCGGGAGAAATTTAAATAATGCGGCAAACCGCGGCCGCCTACAGCGAGAGACCCGGATGAAAGCACGACATTCGCGCGCACGCTGCTCGGTGTTAAACGAATAAATCTCTCCTTTTACACCGGATTTAAATGATCCGTATTAACCGCGCTGTAGCTGAGCAGTTTGGTGTTTGGAAGAGACAAGCTAAATGACAGTGAACACCAGGACTGGCCTGTTGCTAGGTAGCTATCGTTAGCTCTGGAGCGCGCGGCTGTGACAGGATTCAGAACAGTAACTTACACACTATAAAGTTGTGTATGAACGCAGACAGAGTCATTATTTCACTAACATGTTACTTACCAGGAATTGTAAGGAATGTTCCAGGTGCTTCTTGTCCGTTCCCACAGCAGTGTGTCCTCGCTTCATGTCGCTGATGTTACACCAGACTTCCCATGAGCACTTGCGCAGGGCAATTTACTCAATTATTTAAGTTTTTGTTGTTAAACATAAAGAATATTCAGTTGGAATGAGTGGTTATTGTACTTCTTTAAACTAATCAGTATAATTACTCCATTGCTAAATATTTTAATTGAAATGTAACAAAAATATTAAGTGCATGTAAAAACTATAATTCAGTTAGTCGAATACCAATTTCTATTAGTGAAATAAACTAATTATAAATATTATAGAAAATATACAATATACAAATTATAGTGTAATTTTAATGCAAAATTAATAGCTGTTTTTTTAGGCATTAATTTTGATTTATCTAACTCAAACAATCATGTATGTGATTTTTAGAGATTTTATTAAGGTAACATAACTCTTTTATTAATGAAATTTACACGGCCACAGAATCTTTTTTTAGAGTGAAGATACACGACAGGTCATCAATATTTTGAGGAAAGTGGCCCCTAAATATCGGGACAAGCAGAAAGATGTTGTTGTAATCACACACCACTTGGGCCTGTGCAGGAAGGACAGATCTGCTCACTCAGTCATTTCTGCTCACTTAGATAGTGGATTTGGGGTTTTCATGAGCTGTACGCCATAATCATCTCAATTATGACAAATCATGACTTGAATTATCTCGCTTTGCATGTAATGAGTTTCTCATATATTAATTTCACCTTTTAAGTTGCATTACTGAAGTAAATGAACTTTTGTACGATATTCTAATTTTTTGAGTTTCACCTGTGTATAGTCTTCTTGCTGAATACATCTTGTGAACACCCGCAGACTCCCAGTTACTGTAATCCGTCTTCTCACCTTTCATTCACGATAAGTTTCACTGATGGGGGAATTGGCAGAATTTTTTTTTTTTAATGAATTAACAACACCGAGCAGACGTCTCTGCCTAAAATGTATTTCGCCAGCAAAACATAAATTAAATAAAAATAAAATGTTTATTGGTACCAATTAAATCAGACTTCGTAGTTGGATTTGATACTCCGAGTGTAATTCATAAACTTACTGAATATATTCGGATTTTGTTAAATAATGAAAACTAATGTCTCTGTTTCGTTCCTAGACCTTTTGTCTGCATCACAATGAACTGGAGCTCAAGACTTCTTCTTTCCTTGTTTTAATCTGTGATATTTAAGTTAAATATATTTCACATAAAGGTCTAAATATTCCTTTTTATTTATGCACAGATGCATTATATTTGACCTGCGTTATTGCATTATGTTTCATTCACTCTCTCACCATCAACATCTATACAGCTTAATCCTGTATTCAGGGTCACGGAATACAGTTCAGGGTCCTGGAGCCTATAACAGGAGACTTAGATCACAAGGCAGGGTGCCAGCCCATCGCAGGCCACACACACACACACACACACACACACACACACTATACAGCCAATTGGGGAATATCAATTAACCTAACCTACATGTCTTTGGACTGTGTAAATTTACACATTTACACTTACAGCATGGACACACTGAAATAGCTAAAAACTAGTCTAATGCCACAAAAGTAAACAAATTGTATGATCCATGAAAAATAAAAGCTTTGAGATTACATTGTTTGCAATTTTTGTGTTCATTGGATTAAACTAAAACATATGTATTTATCAGAAATAAAAATACTAATGAATACATAGTAAAGGGTGGCAAGGAAAAGCTCCCTGAGATGGCAATAGGAAGAAACCTTGAGAGGAACCGGACTCAACAGGGAACCCATCCTCATGTGGGTGATAACAGATAACAGAAATTGTTTTGTCGTCATACTGTGTTAGGCAGCTAGAAGTTCAATACAACAATATGATAAATGATTTAGCGATATGTTACCTATATGATTCATTAAACAAATTTTTATATTACACAAATATCCTGAGTAAATACAAAATGCAGTTCTGCCTAAACAAATCATACCAAACTCTTCCTTTCTCTTTATCATGTAAGAATTTGAGCCACAAACTGTGTCAAAACACCAGTGCAATTTTTTATGTCGAAGATGGATTTGAAACAACGGCATCAAACATCCCATCATTATAATTTGCTAGCTAGGTGACGTTCCCATCATTTTAATTAAAGTAAATGTATTGTACTGACTGAAAATATAATCAAGTCAACAAACAATGAAACTATTTCAGACTCCAAAGATTCCACTTGGAAAAGGGGGATTATTACATTAAATATTTTTGTTACATTATACAATTGGTGAGTATTTTATTGCAATCCTTAGGCTCATAAAATAATACACTACCATATTCTGTAATTGTCCGCTTTACTGAGGTAATGTCACGAACTGATATGACAAGCGGTTCAGGAGGATGTTATCGCTGTGGGCATAAAGGGTAGGCATAGGCGCAGAGGGGTTGTATCAACATAAAGTCTTTAATTGTGGACAAAACAAACATACAAACAAAACATAGGGTTCGACATACACACACACATATATAGTCTCTTTAAGCATATACCATCTCCTTAGAAATATACAAAACATCTTTAGCATAGAAAGATCCCTTAAGCATTTCAGCCCGCTTAGTACTGACATGAAGGCTTAGGCCTGACGGAACATCCATGACAGGGACGGTGCTCGAGACAGAGCAACCTAAAGAGACCAGAGGCAAGAGGGGAACACACGGGAGGCTAAAGAGGGAACACACGGGAGGTTAAAGGGGGAACACACAGGAGGCTAGGGGAGACATGCTAGAGGCTGGGAAGACACGTTAGAGGCTTTGGGAGACACGCTAGAGATTAAAGGAAACTTAAGGAACACACAACACTCTACACACACACACACACACACAAACACACAGCATAAACTAAAAACACAATACACAGATCCCAGAACAAGGTAGAGCTCATATAAAACAACAAAGGTAAAAAAATAATAATCAGAACAAAAACCAAACCAAAACACATGCCCGCTGACAGTATTAATGCTCAACCCAGTTTCCCAGAACAACCAGCTATTTACAATAATAATAATGAGCTACCTCGGTTCAGGTGAGCACCCACACCACCTGACCAAAGTGCCTTCTGGGAAACTGAGTCGACTAACAAGAACTACAAAACAAACATGTGCACACAACGCCCTCTAGGGGTAGTCCCTTACAGGTAACAGCATGAAAAAAAGTAACTATTTAGAAAACAGAAAATTATACATAACATTACATATGCACATTAGTTTGTCCAACTGAAGAATATACAACATGTACTAAGTCTGCTTCAGGATCCTGCAAGGACACAGAGGAAGCACAAAGATAAAAAATAAATTATAAATAATAAATCATGTAAACCTAAGATAGTATTTCTGTTGTTCTCATTGAGCTAATGCAAGGTTTGAGCCCTTGTGCTGATGATAATTTAGCATTTGTGCCTTCATTGTTCGCGAGAATAAAGTTGATGGAACAATCTGAGGTTAATGAAGTCGTTTCTCCTTTTTAGAATCAGCTAAAGATTATAATTGCTGGAAATCAAAACCCACTCTTACCAGGACCACCACATATTACACATATTGCACACATAACACTTCATGCTCACTGTCACCTAAATGTAAAAATTCTAATAATGCATATGTGTGTTTAAAAGTCTCTCACACACACAACTTAAGTGCATGAGATTGACAGGTTCACAGTCTCATTGCCGAGTATTGCTCAGCTTGCTCCTGAAATGATGCCACCATTTGCCTTGGTTTTGATCTTTGCTTCTTTTTTTCTTTACTTTTACTTTTTGGGTTCTGTTTTTACTGATCAACTCTGCCTGAGTAATTTTAATAACATTCTAAACCCCATTAGCATCCATGTGTGTCTCTGTCTGTACATGACCAGCTGTAACGCAGCTCTGTCYGCGTGCAGATCCTGATGCCTGCTGGCTACATTACCCTCGAATGGAGTGTGCGGGCATATCATTGCTTCTCCTCATGCAGCTCCAATGTTCCCCAGGCTTTAATTCTCCTGTCATGTGAGCTGGCCATAGTCATACTCAGTGTGTAACGCCTGTGACACGCCCACATTATCATGTTTTAGGTGCCATTTTTCACTTTAAAACTGATGCTGCCTACTGTTACTTAACTCAAGAATAACTATGACACTTTTAACGGAACTACCTGCAAACACCACAAACACCAGCCACGGCCCACCAGCCACCAAGTATTTCTGTTTTATATATAGAGATTCTAAACTGCATTAGCCTCCATCCTGGCATCTGTATGTAAATGGAAAAATATATCTTGTGTAGTCAGATTTACCTCATTTTTCGAAGCTTCATGACCTAAAGCAATACAACAGAGAGAAAATATTATTATTATTATTATTATTATTATTATTATTATTATTATTATTATTATCATCAGTAGTAGTAATATGTCTGTAAGGATTTTTAGTCATGAAGGTAAAGTTATCTGAAAGTTGAGTCATGTCAACTGGGCTTTTGTGTTTGGTAGAAACATTTCACTACTTATCCAACAAGTCTGAGGCAAGATGGTTCCTCATGTTTGAGTCCTCGAAGGTCAAAGGGTCCTCCCCTGTGAAAAGGCTTGTTATGTGAAGAGAGGAGAAGGTGAGAATAGGAGAAAAAGTTGTTATAAAGTGATGTTGCAGAAAGCTATTGAGAAGAAACAGCAATAGACAGAGATTAAGGAGAGGCATTAGGGTGTATCAACCAGAGAGTCAAGGGGAGTCCTTAAGTGTGACTTTCCTGGTGGATCTGTGAAAGGGTCTTGATCGTCCTCGAGATGGATGAAAGGGCAGCAAAGTTAGGAGACAGGTTGTGCCTAAGACCTCCAACTCTCTTTAGAGAGTTGTTTTCCATTTGCCCTTATTTTATCACTTTATCAAACCATCTATCCTCATCTCACTCTCTAACGATGCTCCCCCCTAGTCTCACCTTCTCCATTGCTCATGTAACAGGTCTTTTCAGACAGAGAAGAATCCTGGAGGAGGACTCAAATTAGGAAATTATCAACTTCCCCAGACTGAAAGGTTTCTACCGTACAGGAAAGAAGTCCACTTGATATGACACAACTTCCAGATTAGTAGAAGTAGCATGAGAGTAGCAACTTATCACGAAATAATTGGTTATGTGCATTTTTTGTAGTTAAAAGTCTCTCTGTTATAAATCTGTTAATACCCCATGAATGCAGCTTAATTCATAGTTTCTTTAGCAGGCCTTAATTTGTACAGAAATACACTGTGGGAGCTTCTAGATTTAGACCAGCACCTATATGCCTGGTTCTGACACTTCTTTTGTCACTATAAAAATGTAAATACCTTTAATATTTAATATGATCTGTCATGCCATTATTTGTGTGCAAATGAGAAATTAAATAAAAAAGGATGAATGCTCACTTTTAATTTAGTCATTTTTATTTTATTTTGTTTCTCCTGAGGAGCATGAAATGGTGTTCCGATGAAACGGGAGCGCGGTCGGAATGCGGAAGTGAGGATAAAATACAGTAGAATCAATCAGTGTAGCGTCTGAGCCAAATCACAAAATGAAATCTGTAGTCAAAATAGGAAGTGTTAGCTCAGTACCTAGGAAATCAAGCAGCGAAGCAACTATTCCCCCAAAAAAGTAAAACAAAAGCTGTGGTCAAGAACAAGGAAACGCGAGATCAAAGCCGGGAAATCAAACAGCGAAGCAACAATCCGAATCGAGAGGCGAGAAAACAAAACCAACTTGGGTACGTGAAAGCACGGAAATAAACCACGAGAGAATTGAGGCAAAAAAAAAAAAAAAGTTAAAAATAATTACCACTTCAGTGTTTTGAGTACAAAAATAGCTAGAGTTTAATCGAGTATATAGTACTGTTAGGTGTTCTCTTTTTATAATTATCTTTTTATCTTTTATTGTTTATGATTACAAAAATACATTAGCCCTACATAGCAAATTCCCGAATGTAGAATTAACACCCAGCAGTGTTTATCTGAGCGCAAGGACCTGAGTTGGACTCCAATAAACTCTGAAAGTGTTATGGATGTATGTATGGATGCATGTGAAGGCAGACGAGCAAATACTTTTGGCAATATATTGCATGTATTGTATGTATGTATGTATGTATGTATGTATGTATCTATCTATCTATCTATCTATCTATCTATCTATCTATCTATCTATCCATCCATCCATCCATCCATCYATCTMTCTATCTATCTATCTATCTATCTATCTATCTATCTATCTATCCATCCATCCATCCATCCATCCATCCATCCATCTATCTAGCAAAAACTTACCTTTGTGCTTCAGTGTGATGAAGATCGGGACACTGAGAAGAATCACGATCACAATCACTGAACCAAACCCTACAGTCAGCATGAAGGACACAGAGGAAGAGTCTGAACCTTGGATCACAAAAGAAAGAAAACATGGAGATTTTATACACTATATTTTAATGTAAGAGTTACAGAAGACTTTTTGGAGGAGAAAAAAAGACATTTGCTCTGTCTGTGATCTTGGACAGTGTTTTATTTATCCCTGAAAATGAAACATAATTTAACTGAAGTTACTACAACTATTCACTTTATAACTACTTACTTGAAATGACTTGAAATTGATCTTTCACTCTTAAGTAGACTGAATCAATGAAAGTAATCTGGTCCTTTTCCATGTAGCTGCAGTAGTAGAGTCCTGTATCAGAGACATTTACTGCAGTGATGGTGAGAGACGTGTTCTTGTCATGAACAGACGTCACTATTCTCTCACTCTCAGTAAAGAAGYAACACGATTGTGATGGAGCTGATGTAAAAAACTGTTTACACCCAATAAGAAGTGGAACTGAATCACTCATGTGTTTAAACCAGTAGATGTAGCCTGTATCAGTCAGGTCATGTTGGCACCAAATATTGACTTTATCCCCAGCTTCTGCCTCCAAAGTTAAAGAGCACAGAGTCTCTGAGAGCAAACCTGCAACACACACAAACATAAAATCAACATCAACAACAACAATCACACAACATGGAGTTGTAGTTTGCAGGGAGGCAACGAATGCCCATGCGATCAGACAGGTTTATTATGGGGCAGTGTGGGCCGGACATACCCAAACAACACCCCTCTCAGGTGCATTTATCAGGTTCATGAAAATTAATCCTGAATCCCAAAAACAAACAAGCAAATAAACAAAAAAGCAAAACAACAAACAAATAAAATGGTGGTGACATTAGATTTTTTATTGCACATTTGCAACAAACAAAACAGTCACCTTTCAAAATAACACACAGTTAATTAATAATGCTGTAAATATGTGTTATATTCTGTAGTTTTATACACTGTTCCATTTTTTTTGGTTTGTGTAAAATGTATAAAAATAATATAAAACCTGGACACCAACAGGCTGAACTGGCATACATTGTAAAATATTACAGAAAATAACTTTTCAAGTCAAAGCCTGAAATTATTCATACACTCTCAAAACTGCTGGGTTAAAAAAAACTACCCAACCTTAACCCAGCCACTATTGGACAGAACACGTGCTGGGTTGTTCATTTGACCCAACCAGTGGGTTAAACTGACACTTTAGCTGTGTTGACACTCCATTTATTTATTTATTTATTTATTTATTTATTTATTTTTCAAAGAAGACTCAAAATGTACACAACTTTAGATAATGTAAATAGATTGCCACAGAATAAGAAAAAACGTAATGAATCAATTTTGACAAAAATGAGACAGAACCATATAATCCCAAGGATTTGATTTATTTGTTAAATATATTTAAAAAAAATTAACACAAACTAAAAAATGCAGGGATGTTTTTATTACCCATACGCTGGGTTGACTCTGTTGGGTAATTTTTCTGGGTTGTTTACAGTGAATTGGGTACTTTTTGTTTGTTGGAGTTGGGTTAGCTAGTGACAGCTAACATCACAGACAAGACCGCCCCTCCCCCGAAGTTCACCGGTGTATTCAGTGGCTGTGTCAGCTTTGTGTCTTCCTCCTCACGCATTTAAGAGGAAATGTAAATGAAATATAATGTCTGTATACACACTTTCATTCACTTATGACTGAATTTGTTCACTGTATGTAACATTTATTACTATTACCATGTTAACGTCACACTCAAACTTTCAGCCTGGTCTGTGCTATAGCATGCTAGTTTATCTAGTTTGGCTGCTAGCTAGCCAAACCAAATAACCCCACCTGTGTATGACAAAAATGTCTGAGCTTTTTAGCTTTCTTTGTAGAATGCTTGCAGGGTGTATGAAAATGGTGAAGTGATGAATGAAAGCTAAACTTAACCGTAGTGCCCAGCATAACGCTAGCATTTAGCTACATTGCTAGCGTTAGCAACCACATATAAAAAGCTGAGGTGTTACAAAACACTAATCTTCTTACAAATATACATACTAGCCAACCCTCTCGATTTTTCCATAAACTTTTACTTTCTTTAATTTATTTCTTTCTACGGTTGAAACCAACACTGTGGAATATCTCCAGCAGGCTGAAGTGAAGGCTGAAGTGATGTTGGGAGATAATGACCAGCACTGCTCTCAGGCATTAGTGCTTCTGAGTAACAGTATGGTAATGATGTCGCTGTTAAACTTGTGTTGTATTATCTGATCTTGTGCTTTTGAAAAATACATATGAATATTTTTTCTATGATTTGTACAATTAATTGGGTGTTGTTTATTGCATATATGTATGGTTTGCAAAACTTTGCGGGTTTTGTTTGTAATAGACCAGTATATCAAAGTAATTTAACTGTTTAAACTGTTTTACCCATAGACATGTAAAACATAAAAATAATAATAACCTATTTGTGAGGTAGAATTAACCCARCATTATAATTAAATATGACCTAACATTTGGATTGAATATTTTAGCCATCTTGCTGGGTTAAATAAATAACCCATTTTGCTGGGTTAAATTAACCCAGCATGTATTTGGTCCAATATTTATCCAGCAGCTGGGTTAAAAGCAACCCAGTTTGGGTTGATTTTAACCCAGCATTTTTAGGGTGCAAACACACTCTGTAAAACAATAAAAACCAAGAGGCCCCTGTCAATATGAAATGAGTTAAATTACTTTTTTTTTTTTTGGCATTTAATTTCTTCAGGAATTGAACAGATGAGGACTCGTGTCCATCAATTTGATATACAGTATGCTGGAGAAACTCTCAGGTGGAGAGACACTGCTTTGTGTAGTTAACATTAAAGACAAAAAACCTTGAAAACAAACATCAACAGCCTCCACCAAAGAGTCTGTCTGAATGCTATTGCCTCCACCAATGGGAAAGTTCTGTCAGGTCCCCCTTGTCTCATTCCCAAGGAACAAAACGTGGAACAATGCTACAGGCATCTCCATATTTTGCAGATATTCCACCATGTTGGTCCACCTGTAGAGTACACACCATCACTTAGTGTTGCAATATACAGTAACTAACATTTATGTCAAGCATTTTAGTTGTAGACATACAGCTACACTAATGCAAAATATGTTTTCTCTTGTAAATACACAAAAATGCATAATGTGTACATAAATTTATTGTATATTTCTGACTAATTGATCTCATGATTTAACATGTGAGGGATAACAGGATACGGAGCTCCATCTGGATTTAATATGAAACATTCCCCCTTTCAAATTCTCAACAAACCCCAGATGAATACGATATTTAAGTGATGAATTTACAAATTATAATAAATGTTTCATAAGGATGCAGATACAGCTCATTTTCAACTATATATAGCATTTTTTCCCGGCCAATAACTTGTATTAAAAGTATAATGCCAATTTGTGAACCAGTTTCTCAGAAGGATAGATGTGCTGTAGAGAGAGATGCAACAACACAGTGAAATGACTGTAGTCGTTTGTCTCTTCAGTCACACAATGTGTATTTGTAACATAAACTCAGGTGAGTTGAGATTCCTTTACATGAGGTAACAGAACAACAAAGAAAATAAATTCACACTGTAATATACAGTTAGTTATTATACTTTCTTTTTTTTCTTTTTACACTTAAATCAAATAAAAACAGACATTCTTATCATTCTTTGTTCACCCTTACTTTTTTTTTAACAATTAGCAATACAAAATTACAGTTTTAACACCAAACAAAAGGAAAAATACTTCCCAGTTAAATTGTCTTGTCATGAGAACTGTCTTTAGATAAAATGTAGTGAGACTTTAATATCTCTGAGCTGTCGGTGAAGGGAAAAAAACAAACTTTTCTCTCCCATAGACAAAATTCAAGACAAAGAAAAGTTGTTTGATTCCCTACCGTTTGCAGAGTTCAGAAATAC
>QMIH01002107.1:25722-47553 GCA_003987875.1 Clarias batrachus
AAGGCTCAAGGCAGGGTCCAGAATGCAACCAACAGAACAACATGTCACATTACAACGCCAATCAACTTCACATTGAAATGATCAAACTATTATAGTTAATATGCCCCATGTGTCTCTTTGGGATGTGTGTGGTGTCTGGGGACGGTTTCACTCTACTACACTCTAAAAAATGCTGGGTTGTTTCTGTAAACACATTGTTGGGTTGTTCATGCTGGGTCAAATTTCTGGGTTATTTCGGGGACTTTAAACACATTGTTGGGTTGGGTAATGCTGGGTCAGATGAGATGTAGTGGGTCATTTACACATGAACACCTGGTTGGGTTATTTTGACCCAACAACTGGTTTATTCTTTATTTCTCCAAAGCCTGCAAAATGTTTGAAATATTACTGTTATTGTGTCACAAAGAGTAGTTTAAGCGAGAATGTATGTGTGTAAAGCTCAAAACATCAATCGGTTATTAAAGATAGCGTCTATTTAAAAAAGTGCACCAACGATTTCGGAGATTTGAGCTCCATACAATCCTACGGTGCTTCGCGTTTATGTAGCCGCAAAACATAGACTCATCCTGGCAGAAACTTATGGAAACGACCGCTGGCTGTGACGTCACTGCAATGGTTAAAACAGCGGATTTTTTTCATCTTTATTTTTCTTTTAAATTTTACTAACAGGTAATCTTTGGTATAATACGGTTATGGTATAATAATATCGCGGCTGTGAGAAGCATCCTGTACGCTGCGTTCTATTTGCACTAAACCCGGAGTCCTCAAACCCTCGAGTGTGCACTTCCAAGTCAACTTCGTTCTTTGCGTTTTTGGAATTGACACACGGCCTGAGGAACTTTCTGGATTCTTCATTTCTGAAGCGGGGGGCACGAGGCCACTTAATGCTGGCAGCATTTTATGGTAAGTTTATATAAATTTTTTACCTAAATTTTAAATGTTGTAGTTGTGGTAGGAGCTCATTTTCCATTTTCGTGTTTATTCGCTTTTCCGCCTTTTTAGTCGCACTTTGATATGGGGGTGAGAGGAGGTCATGTTTTACAGTCGGCCATAGTGTATTTTATGATAAAAGTGTGTTTGTAGCACACACAAATAAAAAAAAAATACTACATGTAATCTTAAATGTAATTTTAGGTAAATTACTAGTAAACTTCGCTAAAGCTGTGTGTGAGGAAAGTCTCTTGGCATATTTTATTATATTTAATAGGTGTCAGAAGAAGCTATTGGGATATGATTAATGACAGTCTTAATATGTCTTCTGTTTCTGTCTGTTTAAAAAAAAAAGATGTTATTTTGACCCAGCAGTTGGTTTATTCTTTGGAGAACTTTCTGGATTCTTCACTTCTGACTGGATCAGGCTCAGAGCACTCAGTATTTTATGGTAAGTTAATGTAAATTTTTACTTCTTTTTAGTAACTTGTGGTAGGAGCAAGCATATTTTATTGTTTAAAATATTTTTTTATATTAATATTGTGTGGGATTAATATTGTTTTCCCATTCTGTTTTGTTATTCAAAATTAAATCTAGATGGAGCGCTGTATCCTGTTATCCCTCACATGTTAAATAGTGAGGTAAATCATTAAAAAATATACACTAAATTCATGTTCACGTTATGTATTTTTGTGTATTGACAAGAGAAAAAAATGTTTTGCATTAAATGCTGTATGACCCAAGCTGTATATCCTTAACAAAAATGCTCAGCGTAAGTGATGCTGTATAATTCATAGGTGGAGCAACATGATATCTGCAAAATATGGAGATGACTGGAGCATTGTTCCATGTTTTGTTCCTTGGGGATGAGACAAGAGGGACCTGACAGACCTTTTCAATTTTTGGGAGCAATGCTATAGATACAGACTCTTTGGTGAAGGCTGTTTTTTTTTTGTCATTGATGTTAAGAAGTATCTTCTCATCTTCGAGTTTCTCTAGCATACTGTAGATCAGATTGATGGACACAAGTACTCATCTCATGTCATAAAACTTTTGAGGACAACAGTTTTTTCAGCCAACATTTAATCAATAATATTTTTAAAAGTTTTGTCATTTTTTTTTTAATGTCATTTTTGAAGGAAATTAAATAGTAATAGTTAAATAATGGATAGTTAAAATATTAAGATGGGAAATATTTGTGTCATGTGGGCATTATAAGATTTGTATTGAAAACTTATATATAAAAAGTTTTTAAACATTGTGTTAAATGCAAAAAAATGCTATTCAAATTAGACTTACGGGGGTCTCTTGTTTTTGTTTTAAAGAGTGTTTGTTACAGTACATTTATTTTATACTTAACAAATGGTCACCTTGAGATTATATGTTTTTGTCTGACATTTTGGTAAAAATTAAGTTATGCACATTTTCTTATTCTGTGACAATCTATTTACATTATGTGACGTTGTGTACATTTTGTGTCTTTTTTGAAAATAAAAAATCAAATGGAATGTGTCAACCCAGTAAGAGTGTCAATTTAACTCACTGGTTGGGTCAGTTAAAATAACCCAGAAATCTGGGTTAAATGGTACAACCCAGCACTTGGGTCAAAACAACCCAGCGCGCGTTCTGTCCAATAGTGACCCAGCAGCTGGGTTAGGGTTGGGTTGTTTTTCAACCCAGCAGTTTTTAGAGTGCATGAAGACAGTTCTGGCATCGCATGATGTTGACGGCTGTTTGTCTGTGAACTTGGCTACAGTCGTTCGTTAGTTCAGGACAAGAATTTTCTACAAGTCTACCTGAGACTCCAATAACTACCTGGACGCCATATTAACATCAGTTAACAACTATTATACTTTACTGCCTGCCACCTAACATACAGTATGAATACAGATCAATTCCTGCTTTCTGTTTCACCCAGATGAGGATGGGTTCCCTGTTGAGTCCGGTTCCTCTCAAGGTTTCTTCCTACTGCCATCACAGGGAGTTTTTCGTTGCCACTGTCGCCCTCGGCTTGCTCATCAGAGACTATTTGACCATTTTTTGATTTATACATATTCACATTTCATAAACTTAAATAATTCTTTTGATTGTGTAATGCTTTTTTGCGACGATGACAATTGTTAAAAGCAAAATGTGTTTTATAGTTTTATAGCAACTATAAAATATTATAAAATATTCCAAGAGACTTTAGAAAAGATTACTTAGTAAAATTACATTTAAGATCACATTTAGTAAACTTAAGTTTTTATTTGTGTGAGCTACTCAAACACTCCTTTCTCATAAAATACAGTATAGCCGACTATTCATATTAACTTACCATCAAATACTGTCAGCTTTAAGTTCCAAGAGCGCAAAGAACAGACATGACTTGGAAGTGCACACTCGAGGGGTTAAGGACACCGGTTATAGTGCAAATGAAACAAATGGTACAAACACACAGCCGCAATATATTATACTCTAACCATATTATACCATAGACTGCTTGTTAGAAAGACCCAAAATAAAATACATCATCTGTTTTAACCACTGCAGAGACATGACAGGCAGCGGTAGATTTTTAGACGTTGTTTACAAGATGAGGCTACGTTGGGTGGGTACTGTACATGAGCCCAGAGCACCTGGTGATTGCCTGGAGCACAAATCTCCGAATTCGTTTTATTTATTTTTTTAATAGACGCTATCCTAAATAACCGGTTGATGTTTTGAGCTGTACGCACACACATTCTCACTTAAACAACTCTTAAAACTACACTTTGAGAGTCTTGGCAGTCTGCAGAGAAACTTGGCCTTGGCACCAGTGGACATTTCAGAATGACAACAACTCAAAACACACAGCAAAAGTGGTGAATCAACGGTTAGCAGACAAAATAAAACAAACAAACAAACAAACTAACTAACTAATTATTCATAATAAATAAATATAAAATAATAAAAATAAATAAATAAATATTGAGAATTTATTTTATTATCGCAATTCATCCTTCATCAAAAAGTACTGTTATGTCTTACATTGTTGTGTCTGTCATGTACCACATTGTTTACACATTTGCACGTGCACTTTGTCTATTTTTGTATTTTTGTATAGATATTGATAGTTCTTCTTTTAGAGTAACTTAAAAATGTAAAATTTATGTTGTAAATTTATGTTGTTACATGTATGTAGCACCCTGGTCCTGGAGGAACGTTGTTTCGTTTCACTTGTGTACTAACTGTATATGGTTGGAATGACAATAAAAGCCTACTTGACTTGACTTGACTTGACTTGAAAAGGGTTTGAATAATTTTGGACATGCCACTTTATGTTTAGATGTAAATAAAAGATGAGTCGTATATTTTTTTCCACAATGATGCCTCTTGTACATTGTCTTATTATCTTCTGGGAGACGCATGTGTCATTTCTAATCAAGAAAAAAACTTGTTGGTTGAATAAAAGTAACTTTAAGTCAGAATTTGCCAGGGGTATGAATAATTTCGGGCTTGACTATGTATATACTATGTCACATATATAACCTTGGTTCACAAACGCCCCATGTACAAACAAAGTTTCTAAACAAATCCAATTATTTGTATTTTATTTTAATATAAGAGATTATATTCTTACAAACACAATGTGTACTTTTTACTAAATCACAATTTTCTGACTAATTACAGGGTTTTACAACTTAAAAATTACATTTCAATACACAATAAATCACAATACAGGTTTTATTGTGAGAGCTTTCAGGATTTATTATTTGTGTTTATTCAATAAAGCAATGAATGAGATCATAAAGACTTACCCATGGCACAGAGAAACACATGCAGAGATAAAAACTGAACCATTGTGTATCAGCCGAGAGACGAAGAGGAAACTGTCATCTGTTGGAGAAAAACTATTGCTGGTGTATCAGTGTGTAGAGGTGTGGTGTGTGTGATTACACAACTTACAGCACTTTTGTAATCTTAAAGACTTAACTAATATAATACAGTCCTGAGAAAAAGTATTTATTTATTTATTTATTTATTTATTTTGCATATTTGCCACACTGATTGAGATCATCAATCTTATTTACATAATAAATGACAAGTTACAAATATGTGTGTGTGTAAAAAAAAAATAATATTACAAAAGGCTATTTTAAATTATTTCATGTATTAAGGGGAAAAAGCTGACCAAACCTACCTGGCCCTATGTGAAAAAGTAATTGCCCCTAATAACTGGTTGTGCCACTCAAGCATTTGTGATAACTTTCATTTTTGGTGGAATTTTTGCCCACCAGAATTATTAATTCAGGCAGATTAAAGGGATTTTGCGGATGAACTCTGGACTATGACTAGGCCACTCCAAAACTTAGATTTTTTTCTTTTTTGGAGCTATTCAGAGGTGGACTTGCTGGTGTGTCTTGAGACAAAAGTCATGAACTGATGGATGGACATTCACTCGAGTTCCAAAGCCTTAGAAATGGCTTCGTAACCTGATGTATGAAGACTGATGTAAAGCAATTACTTTTTTACTCACCTCACTTGAATCTGTTTTGATAGTGTTGCTTTTTGTTAGATCTTTTAGCATGGTTCACTTTCTCAGACAGATTCTATTTAATTCAACAGGTCTGGCAGTAATCAAATTTAACTATTTTAAAAAATACAGTTAATTTATGATTTTATCACTCAGACAGTGAAGGTGAAGACAGTTCACTCCTTAAATACAATGTTCATAGATTTTATTTTAGAAAAGTCCATTAATATATTAACTGTATTTAATAGGTTAGTTTATGTATTCAGGGATGAAACACTAGTATAGTTACATCAGTGTAGTTTTCATATGATATAATTTAAAAGTAAATATGAAGAGAGAAACATGAGGTCCTAAATATACTATATTCCAGAAGTAATTGAAGTTTTATATGTCGTAATACAATAAACTTAATGTACTATAAAGGGTATATACAGTACAGTAGGATGGGAATAGGCTCTATGCATTAACCAATGCAATATATTAATTTGAGTTTTATCAAAAATATTTTCTTCAGAATAACTGGTTAGCACTACTGTGTTCTCAAACTAATCCATTATTAAAAAAAATACTTTTTTTTATGACAGCAATATGTGAAAGTAACAGGTTGTTACAAGTGATGAAAACATGGTTGTGAGTGCAACAGAGATGCAGCAAAATACCCCACCAGTCATTCATGTGGTTGGAAATTAGTTAAACCAGAAAATGGGCAGCTGCTGCGTGTGACTGTGCAAAACCCTGTGGTTTGAGAGACGGATGCCCGCTACACAAGTCTGTTTTAGTCAAATTGAATATTGTCACAAGTGAAGTTAAATATTGACTGGTAAATATTTGTTAGAATCTATTTGTTTTAATCTAAGCTGAAAAAGTAGTAAACAAAAAAAACATGGATAAAGGCATGAGCCAGAGATTTTCTTTTGCTGGTTGTCAACCTTGAACTGCTCTAAAATTGAGGGTTTCCCATACTATTCCCATGCACAACGGGTTAAAGCACTGAGTTACTGATTGGAACGTCAGCGGTTCAAGCCCCAGCTCCACCAGGTTGCCATTGTTGGGCCCTTGAGCTTGAAGTAATTAATTATTTTTATTATTCATGATTACTCCTGAATAATCCACGTGCATTGAAAGATCTGGAGAAGGTTCAATTGGAGAACCTAAGAAAGTGCTGTTTTAATCCATAAACTTTATAACCATCGAGAGGGAGCTCACTGAAGCCCTCTACATGGCCCTTTCACTAAAGCCCTCCACTAACCGGAATCTGCATGCCTTTTAGTCATGTAAACTGACATTGATAGAGACATTGGAACAAATTTTGTTGTATCACTAAAATGACAGTCTCTGTATCTCTGCATCTTAATTATTTTTCAAGCTCACAAATTCAGGCTGCCAAAATTCAGGTAGAGAAAATTTCTATTTTAAGATATCACAGGAAAAGCAATGGATTGACAATTGCTGTGCTTTGTTGCACAGTGTTGCACAGTGTACTTTAGTGTGCCCTTCCTACTCACTGTGCAGTCTACCTCTGTAACGGGTTCGACTCATTGTTGCACGAACGGCACCATGAAACACAGACACGAGGCGAGATCTTAGAGGAAAAAGGTAATTTATTAGGAATAAATAAAGGAAGGAAAGGGTAAAAGGAGGGAGGACGGAAAGAAAGGGAAGGGATGATGTGTGCATGTGCATGGTCATGGCATGCGGGCACGCGGCTGGAAGAGGTGGGCGGAGTGACAGAACGGAGCACGCGAGGCAGCGCTCCTGCACGCTCCCTCTCGGTTCCTCCCCGCTGTCGATGGCMGGCCTGRCCCCTCCCARCTCTCTGTGGGCGCGGCCTCAGGCGGGAGTCTCGCTTGGACGTCCTTCGGCTGGGCGGCTTTCCCGGCTGGGATCGGTGACCTTAACGCTGTCCTCCTCGCGGCCTTTTCCTCTTCGGCGGCGAGGACGCGAAGGCGGGCTCGACGTGGGAACGGAGGATGAAGTGAGAGCTCGCGCAGCTCTTTCCCAAGATCAAAGGGGCGGAAATCCAATGTCCTTTTTAAGTCTCCGGGGCACGTTCCATTTCCCCACTCCAATGCCACTCTCGAGCTCCACAGCGTTACGCTCTTCTCGGACCCCGGACTAAACTCCGCGCCTTGCTTTTATAATGCGGAGCAAGCCCGAGATCCTATTAACGTTAAATCACTGCCAGCCGGCCCGCATAGGCAGCCCCGTCCCCTTGCACACCTGCAGAAGGGGTGTCGCCTACTTAGGGAGCCTACGAAGTGAGCGAGGGGCGATAATAGATTTGGGCGCATGCCCATCACAGGCGCATGCCCATCACAGGCGCACGCCGTGAAAACCTCGCAGGGAACTACTTACTGATAGGAATGCAGCACTTCACACTAATCGACTGGGTTGCCAGTTAAGCAACAGAATAAACTCTTATCAGCTAGCTCAGCTGTAATCACTATTTTCAAAGTAAAGCCAGTGCGCAAATTTCTGTACAGGATCGTCAGGAAACAGTCCAGCAGGCATGGATCAAGATAGTTACACCAGAGTACTGCAGACGTCTTTCTGACTCTATGCCCAGCCTGATAAAGACAAAGAATAAATGACTTCATACTGAATATTAGACTAAAGTGTAAATGCATTGTACCAAATAACACAGGATTCTTACTATCATGATTGTCATCATTACTAGAAACATTATAAACTTATAAATGTTATGAAAAAAACTAGAGGGACTTTTTCCACTGAGATCAAATGGCAGTGCAAATTAAAATTATTATTATAAAAATTGTTTTAATGCAATGAATATTTATTTAGTTAGTTTATTTAGTTCATGGCATTAATTATTTAGTTCATTGAATTAATTGTGACATTGTTATATATATATATATATGGGGGGGTGTGGGGGGGTTGTGGGTGTAATAGTGCATGCATATGTTTTTGTAAGGTGTGTGTGTGTGGAGGGAGCGGTTGTGGTTATATGAATGGATGCATATGTGTTTCTTGTTGATTTGTGTGTGTGTGTGTGTGTGTGTGTGTGTGTGTGTGTGTGTGTGTGTGTGTGTGTGTGAGAGAGAGAGAGAGAGAGAGAGAGAGAGAGAAAGAGAAAGCATGCATGTGTGTGTGGGTGTAAAGGTGAGCCATATCACTAACCACAACCTTTGCAGGAACACATGCAGCATCTCTCCATCTTAAGGTCTGAATGTTTTTCCAACCACAGAACTGACACCTTTGTGCTCCTCTTTTAAAAATACACCTGCGCCCAGGTTACATCTGCTTCTGACCACTAATTGTTTTTCAGACACATTTGTTTCCTGTGTTTCCTTGATAAAATAATTAAAAAAGGAAAGAATAAGTGGTTATCATAGTTACCATGATCCACTAATAAGTGAGCACTATAATAAAGGATAATTCTAATCAGATTTTAAATTAACTTGTAGTCACAAAGATAAGATATTTTGGCATTTGGCTTTTGTACACCACCTTATTGAATTTGAAATAAACCAAGATATAAGCAAAGCCAAGATTTTCAGTTTTGTGGCATTAACTATTAAGGAATTACAGTATACATCATACAACACCTCCATGGTCATGTGTGACCAGCATAATTAATTAAGCAGATACATTTACAGTTGGTAGCTGTGCACTCAAACCCTCAATATGAGGTCCAAAGAGATGTCTATGAAAGTGAAGGAGGCCATCATTAGGCTGGAATATMAAAATAAGAACATTAGAGAGATAGAACAACATTGGGAGTCCWTTGGGAGTGGCCATTACAACAGCCTAGAACATTCTTACACAGAAGGAATTAACTGGACAACTAGACGACAAAAGTAGATGACCACAAAATTCTCTCACAACATTTATCCACGCCAAGAGCAGGGGGTAGATGTGTCATTGCCAAAGTCTAGAGTCAAGAAACAGTTTTATCAAGAAAATAAGGAGGCTTCTGACAAGGTGCAAACCATGGATAACACTCAAGAACACAAAGGCCAGATTAGACCTTGACAGAAAACTTTAACGAATTCTTTATAATAAAACCAAAATTAACTTAAGCCAAAATTATGGGAGAAAAAATAATGGAGAAGAAAAGCTGGTGGCAGCAGTGTTGGGCATAAGAGTGTATGATTGTAAAGGAACCTGGTGTTTATTGGTGGCCGACTGCTGATTAAAGTAGCAGGATGAATTAGGAAGTGTACAGGGCGTTGTTCTCTGCTCAAATTCAGCTGAATTCTGCCAAACTGATATGATGCTGCTCCATATTACAGAATGACTAAAAACATTGAAAGCCACCTAGGAGTTTCTCAATGTAAAGAAATTATTGTCTCTCACAACTCAACAAATTGCCGTGTATGAAAATATGAAAGAGCCTGTAGTTCCGGAATTGTTAATGCTTTTACAAAATGCTTCACTGTTGTAAAACCCCTTGGATTAAAGCTGAAAGTTTTGACTTTACATCTTGAGTGTTATTCATGCATGTGTGAGTGTAAAAAAATATGGGCCTGGAAAATATGGGAAAAATATGGGCCTGGATGTGCATTTCTGCATAAATGTTGAAGGACTTTATTTTAATTTGTGTTTGCAAATACATTTTACTACAATGTTTTTGTTTAGATTTAATATCTGATATGTGTCACTCTGAGGTACTTCTGATTTACTGAGTTGGATAAAATGAAAAATTGGTTTGTATAAAATAAAATTGGTTTCCTCCCACAGTCCAAAGAAATGCAGATTAGGCTAATTGTGTCACGGCTGGTCCGTGTGAGGCAAAAGCAGACACAACAGGTTGGATTCAATATAACGGASTTTAATRCAAAWTGAGAAGGTGAAACAGAGAGAGAGAGAGAGATGATCAAAAGAAACCAGTACTTGGGGTGTTGTCTGAAAAGAGATGTGGCTTGATTGTGGCGGTGGAAAACGCGCAGGCTGAGCAAGAGGAGCAGACGAGTGAGCGTGGCTGTGTGGAGAGGTGAGGGCTGTGGTGTGCATGTAAAATCCCATGTGCAGTTTGAGGGAGAGATAGAGTCAAAAACAGAAGCAAAGGTTCAAAGCCGGGTTATCAATCAACGTAGTGAACAGTTCCAACTTGTGAAGCTAAGGACGTAACCAGAAGAGGAAAAACGGTCAATAACATGAAAGGCAAAAGGTATTATTTTCACAAAACACTAGACACAAAAAAACACTAGGCTTTTGGTACGCAATAAATCGGCACCGGATGGTGTATATATATATACAGTGAGGTCAACATTTGATCACACTGTGATTTTGCACGTTCTCTTACTTAGAAATCATGGAGGGGTTTAAAATTTTCATCATAAGTGCATTTCCACTTTGAGAGACAGAATCTAAAAAGAATAATTAGGTAACATGTGTCAAACATTTTGTAATATTTAAGTAGTATTTGTTTTAAGCAGGAAGATACTCCAATAAAGGCAAAGAAGCCAAAAAAAAAATGCAATTCAACAAAAAATTATGGAATGAAGGCTGGTATTGAAAACATAATCATGATTTGGCCAAATAAAATCTTTTTTTTTTCCTTTGCTCGGTCTGCCAATAGCTTTTTTCTATTCTTTTGCCATCATTAGCAACACACCTGGCAATGTTTTTAGTCATTCAAATTTGGCTGGGTGCTTAATAACCTTTTTGTTTTTTTGGAATGTAATGTACTTAGATGTTATATTTTTGCCTTAGTTACTTAAACCTCTATATATTCAGGTCTTAGCGTGACACTTGTTATCTATGTTTATTATCACTTGTCACCCGGCCTGGTTTGACTGGACTGGTATATTTCCAGCCACAAGCCACTGTAACAGGCACCTATTTATTATATTTAACATAAATTACCAACTAAACATTTTTTTGTTTCTCTCTGCTTTTTGACAGAGATGCATAATCTTGTGCATGATTTAAAAAGTGTTTTGGGAGACTTGAAAAAGCACCCCGTGCAGGTCAGACAGTATACTTCAGGGCCGGATTCACAAAGCTTCTGAAGCCTAAAAGCTCCTAGTGACAGAATTCTAAGAAAAATATTAGAATTATGGTATTTTCTTAGAATTTCTCCTTAAATTTAGGATTAAATCTTAGTAAAGATAAAAATGATTCACAAAACAGCTTAGCCCTGAAAACAGCTCCTAAGGTAAAATTTGTTAAAAGTAGAGAGGAGGACTTTTAAGAGGTTTAAGAGTATTTCTAGCAGAGGACAAAATGGCGGAAGGAAGAAATATTCTCCAAACACTAAAATTAAAGCTAAAAGTAAACACTGCTCTTCTGTCCAGTCTGTTTTTCTTCCTTCCATCTCTCTTGGATTGTTGACTACAGACCATCCAAAAGTGCAAATTAAATAAACTGTCCCGCAATCATGTAAATTGTAAAAGATGAGACATTTTGCTCCCAACAATCTAAAATGGATTACAAGTAATAAAATCAGTACGGTAAATAAATGTGAGAACTTAAATATAGGAACTACTGTGTGGAAATTGGTTGCTTCAAAAGCATTTTCAACATTTAGCTGTTTAATTATCTTTAAGACATTTAGCCTATAAACTTTGCATAAAGTAGCCTGTAGTCATGATTATACAGTTTCTTCATATATAAAAATGATGATTTCACTGTTTGTTCTATTATCATGTATTCTGTCTTCACAAAGAGCTCATTTCAAAACCTTTGCAGAGGTCAGAGGTTATTATTTTTTTTATTAACCAATCACAGTCCTTGAATTGCTGCATCATCCCTTGCAACGGGGTCGACCACACCTCCTCACCAAGATAAAGGTTTTTCTACTTTCCTTACTCAGAGTTGCTCTCAAAGGTTTCCTAAATCACTTTTAGTCTAGGACTCCCAGCTAGGAATTTTCTGAGATAATTTTAAGAAGCTTTGTGAATACGGGCCCAGATCCTTCCGAGGACACCACCAGCCACGAGAATTCAAGTGGAAATGAGCAGGTATGCTTTCCGACTAATTAAAATGTTTAATTGAAGTAACTAAATTAAAATGGTATTGTTGATAAAAAATAATAAATACATAAAAATGATTAAAAGCCATTGATTGCTCTTATCTAAATTCATTGTTTGTTTATTATTACGGATGAAAAAAATCTCTTTATAGTAGAATCAATAAGACGGACTATAAGAAATTCACAAAATAATTTCTCATGGTGGTATTTGGCCATGAATCGGCACATGACATCAAGGAGGCCCTCCCAAGCAAACAAATAGCAGCTGTGATAGGTAAGAAACAATGAAATGCTTGAATTACATTTTCATTTGATCTATGCAACCACACTAAATTTTATTGTCGAAAATTTCAACCATTATAAATGCTGTAAGGATTTTTTCCATTCAGATCAAATTGCAATGCAGAAAAATAATTTGCTTGATTGTATATACTGAATGGTCCCGTTTTGATTACTGAATTGTTCAATTTGTTTCAGTACATTTAAGGAATATTTACAAAGTGCAGAAAGGGGAGGTGAAAGCGGCAATCCGTACCAAACTAAACAATGAGGACAAAATGTGGAGGCGTTGAAGCTCCAGCTGCAGACATCAACCATGGAGCATCTTTTTGTTGTTTTTTCGTTGTTTGATTTTTGCCGTTTGATGTTGTTGTTTCTGTGTGTCCCATAACAAATCTAGATTGATATTGATATTGTTAAATGTGTATTGTTAAATATTGATATTGTTAAGTGATTTCATGTTTTGTCCTAATATGTTTTTGTTAATTAATTAAATCAATTGAATTGCAATATCTTAGTTGTTATCCATTTGTTGTCCATTTAATATTAACAGTAGTTACTGCAATAGTTATTGGAGCATTACTGTCATGGTGCTAGAAGAGGCGGATGCAGATGCAGGGTGCACAACTTAGGATATTATTTCATTATACTGCTTTCAATTTACAGAAATAAAACGAAGGACGCCAGGAGAGACACAGTCAAACACACAAACATGTTGTCTGTTAGAAAAGTCGTTTATTATTTAGTAACAGCAAAACATAGAGTTTTTATATATTTGGCCAAATGCCTGGTTTCATGAATATCTGTTACTAAAAAGAATAGAAAGCATTTTAACATGTCCTCAAGGGGAATAGTAGTATAGATGTTTGTCCGGAGATGAACAAGGAAGTGTTTAAGGAAGTATCGTAGTGCTGATGTGACCAGAGATGGATTGGCACCATGTACATGGTGTACCCCGAATCCTTCCCGGAGTCCCTTGGGATAGACTACAGGCCCCATAAGTATGTGAAATATAAAACTGTATTTAAAAAAAAGCTCATTTCTGTTGTTATTTTTTTTACACCATCCATCTTAAATGCTAAGAAATTATCACTTTAAAACCTTTACATAAAATCAGCTTCAGTCAATTAAGAGAGCTGTAATGAAGAACTGCAACTGTGGCATTTTAGAAGGTTAGGGGTTTATATATAGTCATGTGTAAAAGTTAGGGACCCCTCTTTTAATTGTATGAAAAAGTCTGGCAGGACCTTAAAAGAGCTGTGCATATGTGAATTCCTTAAAAAACTCAATGAACTGAAGGAATGTTCTAAAGAATGATTGAACAAAATTATGTGAGAGACTGATAGAGTCATACAGAAAATGATTACATCAAGTTATTATTTACCCACTACCAAGAAATTGTAAAACTATTAATTGAGAAACGACCTTTTAAAAATATCCATTGTAGTTTGTGATTTCCTCAGAAATTAATCATGCTGCTCACGTGAGAAATGGCTTCCTTGATGCTGGTGGAAATAAACAAAGAGATTAGGAATGACATAACATAATCAATTCCAGATTCAATACCAAAAAAAAAAAAACTCAAGACCGTCACATACCTGTCAACTTCCAACCCACTCTCACAAAGATTCACCAAAATCTGGAAGTGTGCACGAGTGACAACATGCTGTTCAGAGAGAGAGAGAGAGAGAGAGAGAGAGAGAGAGAGAGTCTGTATGAGCAGCAGAATGATATAACGGATATATTTCGAGATTAAGGTTTTCTTATTCCTTAATTATAATAGTTATTAAATGTGTTGTCCTTGCCACAGTGGACCATTTGATCTGCACAATTTGGAACAAGTTTTATGCAGGACGCCTTTCCTGATATAATCCTCCCATTTTTATCATGACTTAGGACCGGCATAAAGGATGTCCTGCAACCTAGTGGTGGGGAATCAAACACAGGCCATCCACATGGCCATTCAGGTGCGGAGCCTACCACTAATCCAAAAATGTGTATAGCTAATAAGAATAATTATAATCAATGTTAATAAAGTAATAAAGCAGGAGATTTTTGTTATTTTACATTGCACAAAATAAAAAAAAAATTAAAAAAAAACAGGAAACAATTACTGAGGGTGATGTTGGAAGGGACAGGGCTAAAAAGAGGCTGAACTGAAAACCATCATCAATTCAAAAAAACCTTATAGGTCGGCTGTACTGTAACCGTGAAAAGAACTTAAAATGCCCAGGAATTTTTTTATCATACAAGTACAGTTTCATGCATAAGTTTGGGCATCCCTTGATAAATAACAGATTTTTGGTGATTTATTTTTTTATTGAAATTTTTTTTTTCAGCAAACATTGATGCGTAGCTACGTCTTATGCCATGAATTGAACAAAAATAAAAATAATAAAAAGATTATTATGGCACTGTGCAAAAGTTTGGGCATCTTAAGAATTCTAGAGTCTCAGATTCTTTTTACAAGGTTTCAGACCTTAATCAGCTCGTTAGATTTGATGTATGGCAACAGCTGTCAGGGATAACCCCTAGAGGGCGCCACGCGCCCTGTGACGTTAGGTGTAGTTCTTTTTAGTTTCACTTCATTTCCCAATGTGCAACTCGGTCAGGTGACATGGACGCGCACCTGAACCGAGTTGGGTTAGTTAGTTTCGTTATAAATAGGTTGTTTGAGTTTCAGTTGGTGTCTAGCAACTGTTAATTTAATCTAGTGAATGTTAGTAGTGTTTAGTTCGTGGTTCCCGTTACTGTGTCGTGTTTTGGTTTGTTTGATTTCTTTATTTGTGAATAAAAAACATCATTCTTAACCAGATCTGGACCTCTGCAGTTATGCCTCGCATTCACAAATGTGACAACAGTTGTCATTAGTAAATGCCAATTTCAAAGCTTTACAAATACTTTGACTCTTCAAACCTTGTAGGAAGATTTATCAGACTCAGGAGTGGTAGTGCACCGTTCCACAAGACCTTCATGGAAGAGTCAGCAGAAGGAAACCTCACCTGCGTCCTCATCATAAAATCCAACATCAGACGCATGCAACAGAACATCTACAGAAGTCTGATGCATTTCTAAACAAGTTCTGTGGACTGATGAAGTTAAAATAGAACTCTTTGACCACAATCAGCAAAGGCATGTTTGGAGAAATAAGGAGCAGCATTTCATGAAAAGAACACCTYGCCAACTATTAAGCATGGSGRTGGATCTATCATGCTTTGGGGTTGTGTTGCAGCCAGTGGCACAGGAAACATTGCACAGGTGGAGGGAAGAATGGATTCCACTGAATACCAGGCAAACATCACACCATCTGTAAAAAAGCTGAAGCTGAAAAGAGGATGGACGTCTACAACAGGACAATGATCCTAAACATACCTCCAAATCCACTATGGAATACCTCAAGAGACGCAAGCGGAAGGTTTTCGAACGGCCATCACAGTCCCCTGACTTAAACATCATTGAAAATTTGTGGGTTGAAAATCTTTAGTTTGTTTAAAAATCAATCATGCAACAGAAAACACATCCTGTTTGAACGACTTTCTGTAAGTCAGTTCAGACTTGGATTACTTTCTTAACAGATTTCAGTTGGAACTGGACTGAGGTCACCTCGCTTGGAAACTGAGACCCAACGACTGCATGATTGTTGTGTTGTCAAAAACACCAGCATAGAAGAAACACCAGTATTCCATTTAAACAACCAAAACATTGTATATGGAGAGGCACCCGTTTTTATTTTGTTGATAAGTGTGGCATGCATCAAATTATCGCATATTGATCAAGATAATCAAGTGAAATTGGATCAATAATTGTTCATCTTCTATACTGCTTATGCTTCACAGGATCCCAGAGGCCTGCACTCTATCATGGGAGACTTTGGGCATGAGGCCAATCCATCACAGGATGTAAATGTAACCAGTACTGAAAACATAGAGTATCATATAAAATCAGCAATGTTGGTTGTTTGATTTTGATTTGATGAAGAAAGAAACATTTGATGCTACAGCAGTTATTACTGCATTTAGATTTTTAAGTGAAGTTTATTTTAACAAAAAATTTAAATGATAATAAAAATGTTCCTTTTTAACATTACTAATGAAATATTAATGCTGAGGTTAGAGGAACACTGTGCAGTGGAATGTTAATGTTTCTTTAGTGCATCATTACACTTCAAGTCATGTTAATCCAACAAATAAACACAAATGTTAATATATACATATGTACATACCAGCTCCTTTTCCCAGTTGAAGAGCTCATTCTTGAAGTGCTCCGCCATTTCTTTGAGTTCGTATGTGCGAGACACCTCACGTTTTTCAGTCAGAGCTCCTAAAGTGTTTGTGCGCTCAGCAATCTTCTGCAGCGCTTCATCCACTGTCTTCCTCTTCTACAAATGTGATCATAATACACACATTTAATCTAAAGACGTCTAAAGTGATTGTTTCTAAAATACAGTTGTTTTTTAACTTTACATGCTACTGTGTACTTCACCACAAAACAACAATATCAGAGATATCCTGGTCATGATCGCAGTGTTGGGTCAGAGTTTTGCCTGGGCAAAGGTCAGGAGAACTCACCCTGGTTAAGAGGCCTGGGCTTTACAGACCTACTGAATGTTCAATCTTATCCAATAAGTTGTGAATGTAGCTAGTAGGGGTGGAGTTTAGACCATACATACATAACTGTACATACATACAAACATATTGTAATGGGTTCGACCCTTTGTTGCACGGGCGGCACCATGAAACATAGACACGAGGCGAGATCTCAGAGGAAAAGGGTAATTTATTAGGGATAAATAAGGGAAGGAAAGGGTAAAAGGAGGGAGGATGGAAAGAAAGGGAAGGAATGAAGTGTGCACGTGCAGGGTCCGAGGCAGTGCCCAGCTGGCATGCGGGCACGCGGCTGGCGGCGGTGGGCGGAGTGGCCGAACGGAGCGCGCGAGGCAGCGCTCCTGCACGCTCCCTCTCGGTTCCTCCCCGCTGTCGATGGCCGGCCTGGCCACTCCCAGCTCTCTGTGGGCGCGGCCTCAGGCGGGAGTCTCGCTCGGACGTCCGTCGGCTGGGCGGCTTTCCCGGCTGGGATCGGCAGCCGTAACGCTGTCCTCCTCACGGCCTTTTCCTCTTCGGCGGCGGGGACGCGAAGGCGGGCTCGACGCGGGAACGGAGGATGACGTGGGAGCTCGCGCAGCTTATTCCCGCGCTGTCCTCAGCGCGGAGATCAAAGGGCGGAAATCCATAGTCCTTTTTAAGTCTCTGGGGCACGTTCCATTTCCCCACTCCCATGCCACTCTCGAGCTCCACCGCGTTACACTCTTCTCGGACCCCGGACTAAACTCCGCCCCTTGCTTTTATAATGCGGAGAAAGCCCGAGATCCTATTAACGTTTAATCACTGCCAGCCGGCCCGCATAGGCGGCCCCGTCCCTTTTCACACAAGCAGAAGGGGTGCCGCCTACCTAGGGAGCCTACGAAGTGAGCGAGGGGCGATAATAGATTTGGGCGCACGCCCATCACAGGCGCACGCCGTGACAATATATACACACATGGCACAATATAACACTGATTCAACCAGCAATAGACACGATGCTAAATTCTTCTGTTACACAGACTAGTGCTGTTCACAATAATAAGCAAATTAGTCATGCAAAACTGAATAAAACATTTGTAAGAACATTTGTTAAACTGTTTAAATGAATTTGTGTGATATAATGGTTTAAATCACAGGGCTGTTTAGTTCTGGATTGTGATTCAACACAAGTGTGAATTTTCTATAACAGCAGGTGTAACAGACATGCAGCTACTTTATAAAAATGTACTCTTTGTAATATGTTATTGTTTCTATAGTAACAGCTCACTCACACTTAGTAAAAATTCCCAATGGTGATTAAAAAACGTTTCATTTCATTCATTTAAGTCCAACTGGATCTTTATAAAAACTGGGGTCAGTATATGGATGTTATTTAAACACTGGAGATTTTACTGTGTGAGGGCCATTACAGTAAATGCAGTTTATGTAAGGAGATGTTCATCTAACATTAATAGGAGTTCTGAGCTGCTGTTGTTGGTCTTTTTCTCTTTAGAAATCTGTTCTGAATCTGTTCAGGAATAACTGTATGTAATGGAGTACAGTAGAAGAGGCTTACTCACACTTATAAGATTTTCATATTTTTTTTTCAGAGCCCTTTTTTTTTTTCTGTTTTTTCTGGATGATCTGCATTTTTTAATCATGTTCTCTTGGATTATCAGTGGAACATCTGTAGTGTCTACTAGGTCAGACATATCAGACACGGTTAGGGGCTGGGACATGTCGGTCTTACTGAGAGAGGCAGAAGATCCAAGAAATCCACTCAACATCAACTTGAGTATGCTCTAAATAATGTAAGGAAAAAAAGTTATAATAATTATTATTATTATTATTATTATTTATTTTTTTATTTTTTTATTGTACATACTTACATTGTCCCCATATTTACATGGTGTCTGTCTGTTTCGTGAAGCTTTAGGGACGTTGGCCAACAGAAAGGAAAACTGGTCTTCAAATGTAGTAAGTTTTGTCTTTAGAGTGACATAAAGAATGAAGAGAAATCTTTACCAACTACCTAATTAGAAACCACACTACACTATTGTGGCATAAAATAATTCATGTAATTAAGAAAATGTAGTAATATAAAGGACTAACATTAGCAGTGCTCCTCAACCAGTAATAGCTGAAAATGTCAGCAAGAAAGGCATTTCTCTTCTGATCCAAGAAACAAGCATAGCTGTTTTCATCAGGTTTGCATGCTGAAACTGCATACACTGAAACAAAACGTTAAGACCTTTCAGACTTTCATAAATAATTAAACTAAACATGTCAGAAGTATTTTTTTCTAATAAACAACCATTTTTCTAACCGTTGATGTCAGACAGCTTCTCCAGCATTGATCCAGAATGGCAGGCCTCAATATAGATGACCATCTGCAAACAGTGACAAGGTTATAGAGTTTAGCCCTTGCAGTTTCCCAGAAATATGACAAGTACTGAGGAATAAAAATGGTTCAGAATGAACCTATTTTTTTTTCTTGATCTAATTTTACGGCAAAATGGAAGATCATGAATGTAGAAAAGGTATGAAAATGTAAGGTAAGAGGTTTATTGCATACCTTTGAAAACTTTTGATTCATCGCCATTGTATGCACTGTTGTAATGAGGTCATCTGCATACAGCTGCAATAAAAACAACAACAACAACAAATAACATCTGATCACTACATATCATGACATGAGTACTTTATATGGCCCTTGCTTTTTGGCTGAAAATTATTAACCACCTAGATCACCAAAGTATAGTACTAATACTTTATTTTTATTTTAGGTAAAAAAAAATGGGTGCAATTCATCCATTCTTTGATTGATCGATTGATTGATTGATTGATTCATTCATTCATTCTCCCTACCACCTTTTCCTGTGTAGTGTTACAGGGACACTCACATGCACACGTAAACACACACAGTGAACATGCATGCACATGCGCACACACACACACAGAGAGTAACCGGAGGAAACCCACAAGTTATGGAGAGAATATGCAAACTCTACACACCCATTAGAGACAAGATTAAAATCCCAACATTGGGTGTGTGAGTTAATCATGCTAAACCGTGCTGTTGGCTTTCAAAGAAAAGAACACTATACCTTCCATGAAACATTGTAGAGACTTATACTCTGGGGCTGTGTTCTACTTGTGACACAGGGTGTGTAGGGTACAATGAAATCTCAAGACTATTAAGATGTTATGGCATGAAATGTGCTGCTCAGCAATCTCAGTAAGAGGTCATGGGTCCTCCAGCAGGACAATGACACAAAACAAGAAACTCAAGAAACTCAAGAAACCTTGAGAGGACAAGTTTTTGTGTTTAAAGATGCCATTGATCCCTGTTCCATAATGGCAAACTTTTGTTGGATTTGTTTGCTAATCCACAAAGAAACAAATAGGAAGAAAGGCAGAGATTGTTTGACTAAACTTACAGTAGAATTTGGAAAGCAAAAGATTCCGTGACCTCCATGGTCTGATAAGTAGACGAAGATTGTATCATTTTCACCACTGAAAGAGAACGGAAGTAGATAAGTTTAGATATTTGTAATCATTGCAGTTAAAACATGTCATTTATGTATACAAAGGGGTTCCATTGTTTCCAGTAGGTAGATGATTTTTTTTCCTTTAGTTTACTCCTTTAGTTTAGTCCCAAAGAAAAGAAATCCCCATAAAAAGCTCCCATAAGCACCAGGTAGCAAACAGAAGTTATTGCATTTAATTGGCTTTGTACTTGCACTTTGCACAATAACAATAAAGTTAAATCTAATCTAATTTCAACTAATTTAATCTGATCTAATAGCAAAGTCTAACTTTGTTCATACATACATACAGTACATACTTACATACATTCAGTATGTACAGTCATGTTGAGAACTGTCAGGGATAACCCCTAGAGGGCGCCAAAGCGCCCAAAGAACCCATTTTGTGTTTTGTTTGTAATGTTATGTTTGCACCTCGGGTCAGGTGACGTGGGCGTCCACCTGATTCGAATAAGTCATTAGTTTCTTTATAAATAGCTGGTTTGGAGTTCACACGGGTGTCTTGCATTGTTACGTGTATTTGAGTTTGCGGTTTGTATGTTGATACGTGTTTTGTTTCCCTGACCCCTTTATGTTTAAATAAAAGAACATTTGTTTTGCTGAACGTCGGCCTCTGCATTTTATGCCTCGCACCGTTCACCCGCACAAGCGTGACAGAATGCAAGACCTACAAAAAGGCATAGCAGAGGAGCCTTTCCCCCGGGAGATTATTTTGGGGGAGGCAACAATTCATGCGTTGTGGGGAGCCGGAGCAAAGGGCGAGCGGATTCCCAAGCGGCGTAGCGGAAGGAGGAGGAGAAGGAGATCTGGCAGGGCAGCTCAACGAGTGGCAGAGCTGAAAGAGCAGTTAGCTTCGCTCCAAGTCCTGCTAACTCGGCTAAGCCTCACAGAAGAGCTCTTCCTTCCGCTAAGCGGGAACGACTACGACGGCGAGATGGAATACATCCGGTACAGCGAGGACGACAGCGAGCTATGCTACCCGCGGTACTGCGCGGACAGCGAAGGCGAGCTCAGCGGCGATGACGAAGAGGGCGAACTTCCTTTTCCGCCGCACAGCTACAACAACGAGCTCTATATCCTGCC
>QMIH01002107.1:48503-62450 GCA_003987875.1 Clarias batrachus
CGCCGAGGACGTCGAGCCTCCGCTTCCTCCGCCGCCGCCGTCATGCGCCGCCGAGGACGTCGAGCCTCCTCTTCCTCCGCCGCCGCCGTCATGCGCCACCGAGGACAGCGAGCGCCCGCTTCCTCCTTCGCCGCCGTCCAGCATGGAGATAAACGGCGAGCTTCCTCCACTGCCGCCGCCCTGCAGCAAAGAGGAAAGCACGCTTTCCTGGCCCTCATCACCCGGCAGCCATGGGCACACAAACTCGCCGTGCCCTCAAGACGGGAGAGCCAGCCTCGGGGTGAGAAGGGCAGACACTGAACCCTGGGGGGGGATGCCCTGGACCTCCTGTGGCAGGGATAACCCCTAGAGGGCGCCAAAGAACCCGTTTTGTGTTTTGTTTGTAATGTTATGTTTGCACCTCGGGTCAGGTGACGTGGGCGTCCACCTGATCCGAATAAGTCATTAGTTTCTTTATAAATAGCTGGTTTGGAGTTCACACGGGTGTCTTGCATTGTTACGTGTATTTGAGTTTGCGGTTTGTATGTTGATACGTGTTTTGTTTCCCTGACCCCTTTATGTTTAAATAAAAGAACATTTGTTTTGCTGAACGTCGGCCTCTGCATTTTATGCCTCGCACCGTTCACCCGCACAAGCGTGACAAGAACTTACTGTAGTACCCCCTCTTTCAATTCTATGTTTGAATTGTATGATATTAAAAACATTAAAATCATCTGCTCATCTCAGTATTGAGCAAATACAATCTTTTCTCACTGTGTCATTATTTACTTAACAAAAAAAGCCACAAAAAAAAAAAATCAGTACACCATGATTCAATAGCTTGCAGCAGAAATAACTAACTAACTAATGACTTAATCAATTTCTCGCATCGTTGTGAAGGAATTTTGTACCATTAATTTTGATCACATTGTTCAGTTCATTAAAGTTTTCGAGCAATTGTTTATTCACAGCACTGAGGTGAGAAGGTTAAGGTGTGCTGCTGAAATGCTGTTTGGTTTTGTTAAACATGGCACTGGCAATTAAAGACAAAAAAAATCCACTTTTCTCTCATCTGTCCACAGGACATTGTTTCCATAAAAGCACTGTGATGTGTTGTTGTGCTTCATGGACTTTAACCTTTAACATGCTCAATGAGGCCTGTAGGGATGAGATGTGGCTCTTGGGCTTTTGTATTTCTCTAATGCTTTCCATTAGTGAATAACGTTTTCACTGTAGACTGCTGAAATTGTTTGGAAATGGTTTTATAACCCTTCCCAAATTGATGGGCAGCAACAATTGCTTCTGTAAGGCCATTGCTTACAGTATGTCATTGCGTACAGTATGCATTAACACACACCTGAATGCTCCAGATCAGCCAACTGCCAAACGTCTGCTTTTATAGAGGTCTGCACATCTGCCGATGATTAATTAAGCAAGGGCTGTTGATTAGCAGCACCTAGCTGCAACATACCCTTATAAATCCTGTAGAAGAACTAAGGGGTACTTAGTATTGCCCACATGTTTTATTGTTTTTTACTTCTTTTTGGCTTCATTTTGCTGAATAAATAATGGCACAGTGAAAAAATTTGTATTTTGTTGTTCATCTAAGATTACATTTGCCTAATACTGAGACCTGCTATGATCAGATATTATTTTGTCTTTATACAAAAAAAAACAAACATAGAATTAAAAGAATAGTACAAATTTTTTGAACATTAATGTAAGTAAAATGTATCACTTATCACACCAAAGTAACTCTGTTCTTTTTTCTTTTTTTTGTGTTTTTCTTCAAAGTGGCAAAAAAGAGAGTCGATTAAAAATAAGGAATACACCGGTTATATCAGTGAATAAGTCTAACAAAGTGAAGAGATGAGCTGAGGTATAGTAACCTTTGTATGACTTTTTTTGGTCCTCTTTTCTTGACAGCAGCCGGATTTCCACTGAGTACAGCCAAAAAGTTGTTAGCTGATACATCCTGATAATGGATAATTTAAAAAATATATATATATAATACAATCACAAAAAAGTATAATGAGAGTATTTGCAATGTTACAGAACACTTTACTTTTCCTGTATAGTCCTTGGGAACACCAGGGTAAACATTTGGGCCATTTGGGACATTGATTATGTTTCCAGGAAAGGGATTTCTGCACAAAAAAAAACAAAACAAAATGACAAACCACCCAAACATAATCTAATAATCACTAATACCACTAATTATCCAAAGCATACAGGTAGGAATAGCAAACAATTCCATTATTAAATTATTCCAATAATAATTTAATAATCTAATTCACCATGTCAATAAGACAGTAAACATATTCACACTTCTTTCATACATACAAATACATTCATACATACATACATACATACTACATATTCTACACCTTTAATCTTGGCTAAAGGTCAAGATTCCTTCCATTATCATTATTGGTAATATAATTATACTTTCATATAACAATACATACATTCCGTGATTTGTACACTATAAACACACTTTCAGAGATTTTGCACTAATATACCAGAAAGCATGGCAGCTAATTTTTGTGTTTATGTACAGTTGTATTACTTGTAACTGGTCACTTTTTAATTGTTGTCTTACTGAGTGTGTAACCTTAAAAATCCTATGTACTGTAACGTGCAACTGAGAAATAAGCATACTTGAGTCTTAATCATCACACTGTGCTGCTGTTCACACTGTGCAGTCTTATCATGGTCTGACAAAGGGCCACTGCATCCCACTAAAAAGAAGTGCCAGATCACACCTCGACAAAAAAACAGAAGCAGATGTCTGGTGTGTGGAGACCACCAAGGAGACAAAACTAGCAGTGGATAGCTTCCCCAGCAGCTCCTGCTCTCCCCACCACACTTAAAGTAACTTGATAACAGAAACCTGCAAATAATTATCCTAATCCATTGAAAAGCTCCTTCAAGCAACATCACTGAGCTTAGCCACCACTACACCTTGCCCCTATCTTCCAATATTCTGCCTCTCAAAAACCTCTATGAGCTTCTAAAATTTCTATATATTCTTCCTCCCTACCAAAATACTCAGATGATTACAATATTTTTGGTATGACTTGAAACCAGCACAAGTTCATGTCATTACAATTCCTCCTCCCTGTAAATCCTCAGTCAAAAGGAAGTTCTTCATGTAAATTAATAATAAAATATAAGTGAATATAAGTAAAGAAGCAAGCTAATACTCACTGTGAATTATTAGCGATGTCATCATACATCATCACCACAATCTGTTCATCTGGAATCCCATTTCTGTGTATAACTTGGTAAGCGTCACACACATCAGCCTGTCAGGGAGTTTATTATTATTTATTATTATAATTATTATACTTCTTAGAGTAATAGTAGTATATTTAAATAATAATAATGTTGTTGTTGTTGTTATTATTATTATTATTATGCATTTTAATCATAGCAAATTTTCAAGCACTCAAGGTTACCATACAGAGAAGATAAAACATCAATTAACAGAACAATGGCAAGAAAAAAAAAATGAAAAAATAAATAAATAAACAAAGCATATGATTAAACAATTATCACCAGCATTTATCACAGATAAAATTATCCAGAAAAGTTTAAACTGAGTGCAGCCTAAAACTTCTTAAATTTTTTAAACTCTTATGAAAAGTAAAAAAAAAAAAAACTAAACTAAAAGGTTCTTGTTTTGGAACGTATTTTAAATCTTTCGGGCAGTCGTTTTAAAGTTAGATTTTAGGAGTTTTCTCCATCTTCTCAAATGTATCTCCTGAGAAATAGGTTCTCTTTGAGCAAAATGTGACAACTCTGGATGCTCTGTGGCTCATTACGGGGAAAAATTAAGTTCTCAACTTGGTCTTCAGTATTGCTCCTATATTGCTCCTCTAAATCTTATGGTTATTTCATGTTCATCTTAAGTGCGACTCATTCAGTGTATATTTGTAAACTGTGCATTTGGGTTTTCTGATATGTCATGTAGAACCAAACCTATCGTTATTTTTAAAATACATACATTTTAAAATTCAATTAATCATTATATATATATTATGTCCTTGAGATAAAATGCACATTTGCTGTCAGAATGGGTTTTTATGACCTGTCTCACTTTATTTTTTACTGCATAGTTAATGTGTGCATTATTATTATTATTATTATTATTATTATTATTATTATTATTATTAGGCCCCGAGCACTAACCAGTGCCAAGCCCTATTGTAAGTGAAAGAATTATAATTATTATTATTATTATTATTTATTCTTTGCGTGCCTAAAGAACTGCTAATTTGAGTTTCTGAACATGCTCGCAAAGTGCCCAACTTTTCCCAAAAATTCAGCCCCTGTGAAAATTTTGGTGTAAAACTCTCCATAAATGGGTGAGGCCCAATGACTCAGGAGTGCCCCCAGAATGTGATCTGGGTCCCTGTACGACCTACAGACAAGAAATTTGGTACACTGATGTACAGGATCTTCTCCAGAGTAAAAAAAGGCTCTTGGGGGTATCCTCTAAAGTGAACAGGAAGTCCACCATTTGGGAAAAACAGAATTCTTTATCTATTTAGTTTCGCACATGTATTTTAACAAACTCCTCCTAGTGGAATCATCCAATAAAGTTCACAATTTCTCAGGTCGCTCTTAAGGCATCAAGGACAACTTGGGACCTTCCAAACCGTAGTCCAATGCCTTAACCACTGAGCTACCCCTGACCCCTGCTTTACAGATCATGAATAGCAAATACAGTACATCTCAACATTAACTGTTCAAAGGAGATTATTGCATATTTTGGGCACGTTCAGCACTGCTCTACAGTGAAGAAAGAAATAAAAATGAGGAATGACCATGGAGTTAGAAAGTGATCCCAAACTTTTGCGTGGTAGTGTAGTTATACTCCAGTAATTCATTAAGCATAAAGGCACACCACAGGCCAATAAGAGCCTAACACTTATAGTACACCTAAAGTACTTGTACATTGGGGTAGAAGGTTAGAAGAATGATTGGGTCGACATGAAGTGATATGATGGAATGTCACAGAGAATCTGGTCAAAAAGAGGTACTTACTAAATCATCCATCAAAAACAAGAAAGTAAGTAGACATGTTAGCCTTTGCAAAAGACGTGGCCTAACACAAGAAGACCCACATGTAAATAATCATGAGATGGAAGAGAGGTGGGAAATAAAGTGTGGGGCATCTGTCTGTCTGACCGGGTTCAGATTTATCTGGCTAAGTCTGTCTTCAATAAACTTGATTTCCTTTTTCTCCACTCAAAGTTTGCTTTGTGATTTTATTTCAAATTGAAGGAGCGTCATTGACATTTGCCTTGAAACTGGGAAGATTTGGATGGCAAAGAATTCAAAAAGAGACCAATTGCTATGAAATAGGTAGATCAGACACAGCACAGGCAAAAAGTGCTGAACAAAACACCTGAACAACAGACAATGTCAAGGTCGTGGACTTTTGAGTGGGTAGGAGAGTCAAATAATTGTTTTAGTTCAAAACCATCAAAACATGATCAAAAGTCCCTTGTGAACGTTAAAGTCACAGAGTGATATATTAGGAGAAAGGGCACACATGGTGGTTGAAAATGTCAAAAATTCATAGGAACATGTTACAATATTTCAATGGGCGGTATAGTATAGTTGCCATTAGCTTACAGATTTGTAAAACCACAAATTCAAAGGATGTGTATGTGGATAGAGTCAGCAGAGCACCAACTAATGCTTATTATAATTTTATTTATTTCATTGAAACAATTACATTATATTACACTAGCAAAAAATGTATTAAAATCAAGTAAAACAAGACAGTGAATTTAATACACTCACCTGGTGTCTGTAATTTGCCCAATCTTTAGAACCTGCTGCCAAGAGAACCCATTGTTTGCCCTTGTTTTCCATATTGGCAAGAATGTTCCTAAAAAGCAGAAAAACAACAGATGTCACTGGGCTATGAAGTGTGCAGAACTATGTAATATAGTATAATAATGTAAAGTATAAATAGCTATTGGGCTCTGGATTATGAAGTAATTCTCAACAGCAAATAACCTTTTTGAGATCAACATTATTTATAACTATAAAACATGTAATAAGCATGTTAAATGCTGCTAAAAGAAAAAAAAAATCACAGTTTCTTTCATGAGATTTGCCACTCAGATTTTTGTTGCCATGGTATCACTCTCTCCCTCACTTGTCTATACCATTTATTCCTGTATACAGGGTTGCAGGGGGGCTGGAGCCTATCCTAAGAGACTTATGGCACGCATACTTATCTACACACTAATTGGAACGCCAGTTAGCCTAATCTGCATGTCTTTGGATTGTGGGAGGAAACCGAAGTACCCGTAGGAAACCCACCAAGCACGGGGAGAACATGCAAACTCCATACAAATAGAGGTGGGAATAGAACCTGGCCGGGATTCGAACCCAGCCCTGTAGGTGCAAGGCGACATTGCTAACCACTAAGCCATCGTTCCACCGCTATAGTAACACAATATGGTAGCAGATCACTGTTTTGTATACTGTAAGTTCTTGAAAATCAGAAAATCCACTCGGATATGAACAGATATTCTTACCTGTATTCTTTCACTCTTTGATGGACTGATTCTAAGATCCTGCAGTTAGATAAAACAAAATCTAATTCATCTTGAGTAAAATTGAATGTAATGACTCAGGCACAACTATTGAATTATTACACACTTGTAACATTATTCATTTTATTATACCTAATTTTAATAATAACATATAAGAACATGTGTATTATAAACTGGCAATTACCTTACAACTGACACTCCCAAAGTTTGTTCTGTTAAAGTACAAACCTTCAGATATTCAACTGCACTGTGGCATGACAACATAAAAGTCTACAACTGACTCATCATTTCTTTTAAATGTTTGTTGTATTTTTTTTATCATTTACCCCAACTGTCACATTTGCCCAACACATTTAACCATAATTATGCATGCAATAAACCATTATGAGCTGTGCTATTAAAGTAAATTTAATGTCCAGTAGTAAACAGTACTGCCCACAAAGGAGCTACAGATTCACTAACGTACATTTATGTAAAATTAAATGCACTGAACAAGCCTAATAAAGCCTAATTCTTTACTCATTTTTTCATACTCACTAATGAGCATATTCACTCATTCATTCATTCATTCATTCATTCATCTTTACCGCTTATCCTGTGTACAGGAAGCCAATCCACAGGCACACACTAGAAATAATTTGGGAATGCCAATGAACCTAATCTGCATGTCTTTTGACTGTGGATGTAAATAGGAATATCTGGAGGAAACCCCCAAGCACGGGGAGAACATACAAATCCCACACACACAAATCTAAGGCAGGAATCAAACCTGGATCAGGGAGGTGCACGGCCATGTTGCTAACCAGTACACCACTGTGACACCTATGCATATTTAATTTTATCCAAACCATTCTAATATGAAAATGCCAAACCACTCTCTTTCACTTCCCTTTATTTTTGTGATGCTTATATTTTTGAGGGTATAAAAATAAAACTTAATAAATTAATATCAATGAATAACTAAGTTAATATCATTAATTAATAACTAACATAGAAGATGAACATAAACCAAGACTCTTACCTGCAGTATCTACCTGGGACAGGTGGAGTAAATTCTCAGTTGTTAATATGATCCTTTTATACCCATCCTCTCATACCTTCACATTCTTTTTCTTGAAAAAAAATCTATACAATGTGGTAATTCCTTGTTTCACTTCCTGCACTCATCTCTTTGTGCAATCTAATATGGCAACTTGCCAGTTTGCCTCTACATCAAGTGACTGAGTAAGAACTGGCAAGCTGCCATATTAGATTGCACAAAGAGACGAGTGCAGGAAGTGTAACAAGGAACTACCACATAGTATATATTTTTTTTTCAGGAATAAACAGGGGTTGACAACACAGCAATTAGCATTTAATTACATCTGAATAGAGTCATTTACATACATCTTGCATGAGATGAATGGAACGCTAAGAACTCCTGTTGACGTCTTACCTGTTCACACCTTTACACTCTGATTTCTTAGACTTAATGTTGCCTTTTGTAAAGTAAAAGCGCATACAACCTATTTACAGTACATTAGCTAAAACGTATATTCACAATCACATTTAAGCCATTCACATACAGTGTGCATTGTGCTATGTCTTTTTTGTGATCTAAGTATTTTATGAGTGAAATAAAGCTGCTCACAAAGGCACTTACTTTCACTTTGCAAAAGGCAGCGTTTATTTACCAAGTATATGTTTGTGTTTTGTTGCATTTCTGGGGGATCAGTTACTCAGATCACAAATAATTATTCAATGTTGAACACAAACAGCAAAAAAAGCATGATGATTACTATTATAAAAAAAAGAAAAGCCTGAAGGGCTTCGCATGGATTCATGTGACAAGTCATTTTCTCGGGGAAAGATTCTTATTCTAAAAATTCTCATTCTCTATATTCTTGTCTAATATATTCCTTCAGAGCATGTTACTAAGATTCATGTCAGGGGATTCTGCAGGAATCTTATCTCACCATTCATTCACAATAGTTGTGAAGATATCAAACCAGTTTTGCTGTTGGCAAATAGGGGGTTTTAAGATGAATTAACAGAGCAGACATCTCTGCCTAAAATGTATTTCTTCCGCAACACATGTTTAATGGTAGCAATTAAATCAGACTTCATAGTTGGATTTGATATTTTTCGAGTTGAAAACCTGACAGATTGTTTTGAACACAGAACTGAGTTCATGAAATTGTTGGGTGTGTGTCCATAGCAAATTTGGAAGTTTTCCAGGTGGGCTGCTGGCCAGTGTGGACCGGCTCAGTCAGTACGCAAATATATTAAAAATTCATGGAAACCATAATATTTCATCTCTTTGCTATTCAGATAGATCAATGTGGCGACCACACTGAGTTGTAACACTCAGAAAAAAAACTTTTTGTTTGGGGTTAAGTGAGTGTGATTAACTTATTTTTACTAAGGGCCTAAATTCTTTTAGCAGAGACTTTGTTTCACTGAATAATGTATGACTTCTTATGAATATGTAAGACCTATTGACACCTGCTTCCCAGGACTCGTATTGATGTGTCAGCTGTTCACACGTATACACTCAGATTCCTCACACAAACACAATGCTTCTTTTGAGAAAAACGTCTCAGGTTACTTAGCTACAGGTACAGGTAAAATGCTATGGGAATGACAATACCAACGCCACCGCACTGCAAGTGTCTGGACCCCCAGGTTGTGTAGCGTGTGTGGACAATAGCCAAAGAGCTCTCAGACCTAACTTTGGGATGCTGCCTCGAGGACCCGCGAGCCCGGAGTAGCATTGACATCCAGACTATAAAATCTAACAAATTTGTGCATAGAGGACCAGCATGCCGCATCACACACTTGCTGCAAGGGGACATCTCTTGCCAGAGCAATTGATGAGGCAATCCCCCCTGGTCGAATGAGCCCTGATTCCCCGAGGCGAAGTGTGACCACGCACCTTGTAGGCTAAGGCAATAGCATCTCTCACCCAATGTGCCAACGTCTGTCTAGTGGTGGCCGCCTCCCGGTTGCGTCCCCCATAGCACTTGAAAAGCTGCTCTGACTTACGCCACTGGCTAATGCGGTGGATGTAAACCTGAAGAGCACGTACTGGACACTGTAAATGAAGTCTTTCTTGCTCCAGAGCTGTAAAAGGCGGAGGACAGAAGGCTTCGAGAATGACTGGGTGCATGGTCGAGAATGGAACTTCTAGCTTTGACTAGCCCAGGGGCAAAGTCTAGGCAGGATGGAGAGACCGACAAAGCCTGCACATCTCCAATTCTCTTCAAAGAAGTAATGGCCATAAGAGAAACCATCTTAGGAGTCAGAAGCCTGACAGGTGCTGACTCGAATGGTTCGAAAGGGGTGTCAATCAGACCTTTGTGCAAAATAGTTAAGTCCCAAGAACGGCCTCAACCATTTAGTTTGACGAATAAAACGAGCAACTAAAAGGGTGCTTTCCCACAGAAATCCCATCGGTAAGAACATGACAAGCCGAAATAGTGGCTACGTACATTCTGAGACTACTAGGGCATAAGCCCAAGGACAACTTTTCTTGCAGAAACTCTAGCACTGAAACAATTCGGCAGTGGACTGGGTCTACAAGTTTTGTCATGCCTCACTTTTAAATATACTCCATTTGAGGGCATAAGTTCTTCTAGTGGAGGGAGCCCTAGCACTTAGAATAGTTTCAATTTCGCTGGATGGAAGACCAGCATCTCTTAGTTGGTCCCCTTCAGGGGCCAGACATTAAGGTTCCAGAGCTCGGGCCGGGGATGAAATATCATCCCCTGCGCCTGAAACAGAAGATCCCTCGTCATTGGAATCATGATGGTGAGCCGTCAAGGAGAGATTAGATCGGAGAATCACACTCTGGTCGGCCAACGGGGCTCTATCAATAAGAGGCATAAACCCTGTTGATGGACCCTCGCCAGCACTCCCAGGGGCAGACCTATAGGAGGAAATGCATAAATGCGTAATCTGGGCCACTTATGGGCCATCGAATTAAGACCCAGGGGAGCTGGAGGAGTCAGAGAGTAGTAAAGGTGACATTGTGCTGTTTCTTGCGAGGCACAGAGGTCCACCTCTGCTACATAAAATCTTTCCCAGATTTGACTGACTACTTCGGGGTGGAGTTTACATTCGCCATGTGTCACAGCTTGTCTGAATAGAAAGTCTGCTCCCACATTAATATGCCCCGGAATGTAAATCACCCTGAGGGACAGGAACTTGTCCTGTGCCCAAAGCAGAACCTCATGCACTAGCTTGTTCAAGCAGCGCAAGCACAGTCCGTCCAGGCGATTTATGAGGATTTATTTATGAGACTACCGTAGTGTTGTCCACCCGCACTAGGACATGGTAGCCTCTCAACTGCTGGAGGGAGTATTTCAGGGGCAGAAATTGAGTCATCATTTCGAGGCAATTGATGTACCATGCGAGAAGATCCCTTGGACTGGATGGCCATCCAAGGCCGCACCCCAGCCCATGAGTGAAGCATCTGTCGTTAGCATCCTGCGATGACAAGACAAACATAGAGTGGGACCCAGAGTCAAAAACCCGGGTCTGAACCATATAGAAAGAGTACGAAGCCCCTGGCGTGTAAACTGTATTTGCCTCTGGGGATTGGCTTTTGAGTGAAATCCCCTGGCTCTTAGCCACAAATGAAATGCTCTCATGTGCAGAAGGCCCAAAGGTATCACTGTGTATGCAACTGCCATGAGAGCTAAAAACACTCTGAAAGTAATGAACAATTACCTTCTGGCCTAGCCTGATTTCCTTTAGGGTATTGAGAATGGATTCGACACCCGCAGGAGACAGCTGTGCCTTCATTGCAATCAAATTCCATGTGACACCCAAATATGTTGTCCTCTGAGCCGGAAAAAGAATGTGTCTCCCGGCGTTGAGTCTCAATCCTAACGAATGGCGGTGAGCTAGGACGACATCTCGATGTCGAAGTGCTAGCTGCTAAGACTGAGCCAGGATAAGCCAGTCGTCTACAGTATATAATATAGTATACGGATGCCCTGAAATCATAGAACCAGCGCTGCATCCGTGCATTTTATACATGCGGGGTGACAGGGTAGGCCAAATGGAAGGACCCGATACTAATAAGCTTCACCCCGGGGAGTGAACCTCAGGAACTATGTTGTGGCAATATTTCTATATGAAAATATGCGTCCTTCAGCTCGATTGTCACAAACCAATCCTCTGGTTGTATTTGAGAAACAATCATTTCAGCTGTCAACAATTTGATGTTCAGCCCACAAAGATGTAAAATTGGACGCAACCCCCCATCTCTCTTGGAAACCATGAAATACTGACCTTAGTAGCCTAAGCCTCTGTCTGGCAGGGGAACATGTTCTATGGCCCCGTTTTCCAGCAAAGTCTGTAATTTCCGAGTCAGCAGATGCGCTCGTTCCGGTTTCATGGAAGTGGAGACCACGCCATTGTAGCCTCTCTCCACAGTGTTTTGTACCTACGGAGAACCAGTCGGTTTCCAGCTGCCAGCCTCTCCGAAAGGGGGCAGGGGGGTTAGGTGTTTGGGTACTATATATCAATAATATAACAAATATATATTGTTTCTTCATTTATGTCTTCTGATGGCGCGCTGTGTCAACACATCTTTATGTGATAATGCAGATATGTTGACATATTCACAAATCATGACATTGTTAACACTATCAGATAGCCTGCTATCAGGAAATGAATTCATTTTAAGACTATTTAAACTGAGGCATTGCAATGTCTTTCATTGTTTTGTCCCTGTTAAGATATTACAAAAACTCTATAACACAATTTTTATTATGAATTTTAAAGCAGGATTTAGGGCATCTCATTTAATTATTATGAACGTAATTTAAAGTGCAAATACACAAATTCATCATGAAATATTTATTGTAAAACAAAAGAAAATTTATGTTCCCTTTCAAATGCTACACTCAATGCTGCGTGAAAACGCTATGGGAACATCTCTTTGTTGCCCGGTTTTGAAGCCTGTGCATGTCAAACCCGCCAAATACCTTCGGCTTATAACCTGTGCCAGGCATGACGTCACCAAATAAGGTGCACCTGCAGGTTATAAATAGGAGTGAACCGGAAACATCCTCAGATCTTTTTGTCTTCAGGACCGCTTTGTGTTTGCGTGTGCATGTACAAGCCGTAACGAAAGCGAAGTAAAAATACCAACTTTAACTCACCGATATGGCGGAGTTGCTTAAGAGATGCGTGCCTCCGTGCGATAGATCTCTTTCGGAGGGTGATCTTCACGAATTTTGTCTTGAGTGCTTGGGGGAAGAACACGCTCGCCTCGGGCTTCAGGGAGAATGTGAGTACTGTGATCTTCTCCCTATTAAGGTGCTTCGCGCGCGRCTCGCTTTCTTTAAAGAGAAACCGCGAGCCGCGGCGCATTCCTAGGGCTCGCGTGCTGATCTGGCAGACGCGCACGAGACGGAATTTCCGATATCTCTCTCGCTCTCTCCGGATCAGGAAGTTTTAGCTGCCGCTTCGCAAGCGCGCTCCGGCGCTTCTTGTGAAGGAGTGGAAGAATCTTCCTCTCTCGCTTCCATGGAGGTAGCCTCCTCACAACGCTCCTCCAGTGCTCACAGAGCTTATGAGTAATTATTAGAGGTTGTAACGCTGTTAACGCTCTTTGGTGACGCTGTTAATTCCATCGCCACTAGGTTTCGGGAGGCGAAGCTATATGAACAGGCTTTTGGGAGGTTCCTTCCCCGCCATGCTCAAGAACTGGGACCGTCGGCCACCCGGCCCTGGCCAGGTCTGGCCCCTATCAGGCGTGAGGTCCAGAAGGAGAGTGTGACCAGCCGCACACCGCCTCGTAAAGACTGGGGTGGGGCTCGCTGCCCTTCTCAGAAATCTGCCTCAAAAAGACCAGATCTGAGGAGCTTCCTCTCTTCGAAGAAGAAGCCCTGAGATTAGTGTGCCTGGGGCTGTGGGGGTGTTCCCCCCCAGGGAGGGGCACCTCTATTTTCATCACAAAAGAGGGCCTCCTCCCTGGCACTCCCTGGAGGCCGTTGTTCAATCCCGCCACCACTGGTGTTTCGGAGATCGCCGGTCTCCAACGAAGAGTTGGGTGTTCGGGTATCTCCTGCCATACTTCAGGATACCCGACACCTAACATCCCCTCATCCAGCTGAAGTGTCAAGGTGCCCCTTTCGGAGAAGCTGGCAGCGTGGAAACTACTGCCAGGCATATCTCCTTGGGTACAAAAGACTGTAGGCAGAGGCTACAGGATTCAGTTTGCACGTCATCGTCCGTGTTTCAACGGCGTGGTCTCCACTTCCGTGAAACTGGACCATGCACATCTGCTGGCCCAAGAGTTAAAGACTCTGCTAGGCAAAGGGGCCATAAAACATGTTCCCCTTCCAGACAGAGAGTCGGGCTACTACAGTCGGTACTTTTTGGTGCCCAAGAG
>QMIH01002107.1:67392-99554 GCA_003987875.1 Clarias batrachus
GTCCAGTCTGGAGGTCATGAATGCATGAACCAGCTTTTCTGCATCAGATACAGATAAAATGTTCCTAAGCTTGGCAATATTTCTAAGGTGGAAAAAGGATGTTTTTGTGATGTTGGAGATATGATTTTCAAAGGATAAGTTACTGTCTAATATTACAGCCAGGTCTTTCACTGTCGAGCTGGTGCTAACAGTACATCCTTCTAAATGCAGGCTGAATTGTGAGAGCTGGTGTGTACTAGTTTTTGGGCCAATAAGTAATATCTCTGTCTTATCTGAATTTAGTAAAAGAAAGTTATTGGTCATCCAATCTTTTATATCTTGAATACACTCAGTTAGTCTAGACAATTTGGGTATTTCGTCTGGTACTGTGAAGATGTATAACTGAGTATCATCAGCATAACAATGGAAACTAATCCCATGTCTTCTAATGATGTTACCCAAGGGAAGCATGTATATTGAGAACATCAGAGGTCCTAAAACTGACCCTTGTGGCACCCCATATTTCACTGGCATTACACCAGACTGTTCTCCATTCAGATCTACAAAATGGAATCGATCAGACAGGTAGGATCTAAACCATTTTAACACCTGTCCCTGAATACCAATGTGATTAATAAGCGATCTTTGAGAATATCATGATCTATATTGTCGAATGCAGCCTTGGTCTGAAGCTAAAAACAAGTCATTTGCAATGTTAACTAGTGCAGTTTCTGTACTATGATGGGGCCTGAAACCTGACTGAAATTCCTCGAGCATATCGTTTTCCTGCAAGAGATGTGCGTATTTGGGTTGATACTATCTTTTCTAGTATCTTTGATATAAACAGAAGGTTTGAAATTGGTCTGTAATTTATTATATCATTTGGCTCTAAATTAGATTTTTTAAGAAGAGGCTTAATAACTGCCAACTTGAAAGGTTTAGGGACGTGACCTAGATATAATGAAGAGTTGATAATGTTTAGAAGGAGCGCACCAGCTATATTTATCACTTCTTTTAAAAGTCTAGTTGGGATTGGATCCAACAAGCATGTTGTTGATTTAGCCGAGGTGATACGTTTATACAGCTCTTTCTGTCCTACACCTGTAAAGCACTGAAAATATAATTGTGAAGCTTTAGACTGGACTGGATCATGAGATGTTGTTAGAGGTTGAATTTCCATTATTTTCTTCCTGATACTATCAATCTTTTCATTGAAGAAGTTCATGAAGTCTTCACTTCTAAGCTGTGATGGGATACTCCCTGCAGGCATCTGACATAAGTCCCCGGGTGCTCCAGATGGGTGCTCCAGCGTGGTTGAAGTCCCCAGCAATAACATGCACAGCCTCAGGATATTTGTCTTCCTAGCAGCTAATAATGCTATGCAAATGTCCTAGAGCCAAGTTAGCATTAGCATTGGGTGGTATATACCCCGCAGTTAACATGATCACAGTAAACTCCCTCAGAAGGTAAAAGGGATTTACAGTAAAATGTAGCCTTGATGTATTGCACTGTGGGATTCTGTGAAAAATAAATCTCTTGTGAATCTTTCATATGGGCATACACATTCATCTGCTTTTTGATCACACAGTCATTTTACATTCACTAACAGTCTGATTCACAAAATTTTAGCCATTCACAGACAATGTGCATTGCTCTATGTTGTTGCTTGTGATCTGAGTATTTTATGAATTAAATAAAACTACTCTCTTTGTTGTAAACTTTGCACTTTTCAGCTCCCATTTGATCAAAACCCTGTCGATATGAACCGATATGAGCAACTTTATTTCAGTCATACTATACTCGTATCAGTACCCCAGAAAAACAACATAGCACACATATATTTTCATTGAATTAAAGAATTCAAAGTGAAAGTGATAATAGCAATAATTTATTTGGCAATAAACTTTTTGGAAAGAAAACTGTCTATTGTTTGTGTACATATTTTCTCTTGGTTGCTACAATATAATTTTATTCACAAAAAAACTTGCTGTTGACCCCTAAGGGTTAAAAAACAATGTCAGTGTCAATGGTAACAATATCAATTGGCTTAGGTTTCACCAGAACTCCTGTTGACGTCTTACCTGTTCACGCCTTTACACTCTGAATTCTTAGACAAAATGTTGCCTTTTGTAAAGTAAAAGCGTAACAGTTTCACACAACCATTTTACGTTAGCTAAAACGTATATTCACAATCACATTTAGCCATTCACATACAGTGTGCATTGTGCTATGTCTTTTTTGTGATCTGAGTATTTCATGAGTGAAATAAAGCTGCTCACAATGGCACTTACTTTCACTTTGCAAAAGGCAGCATTTATTTAATAAGTATATGTTTGTGTTTTGTTAAATAGGGGGTTTTAAGATGAATTAACAGAGCAGACATCTCTGCCTAAAATGTATTTCTTCTGCAACACATAAAATAGATAAAAATATTTAATGGTAGCAATTAAATCAGACTTCATAGTTGGATTTTTATACTTTTCTTATTGAAAACCTGACAGATTGTTTTGTAACACTCAGAAAAAAAAAACTTTTTGTTTGGGGTTAAGTGACTGTGATTAACTTACTTTTACTAAGGGCCTAACTTCCTTTAGCAGAGACTTTGTTTCACTGAATAATCTATGATTTCTTATGAATACGTAAGACCTATTGACACCTGCTTCCCAGGACTCGTATTGATGTGTCAGCTGTTCACACCTACTGTATACACTCAGATTCCTCAGACAAACACAATACTTCTTTTGAGAGAAACAAAAACATAAAGCATGGTTTCTGGAACATTCACTGACATGCAATTCTTATGCACACAAAAAATAAACTACAAAAAGATACGTTATATTATATTATGACTTGAATTTAATTGTTATCATGATGTAATCTAATGTAATGTAATCTCACTATAATACAGTGAATTATAGTGAGATTACATTAGAATTTTCACTAAATGTGTGACTGGAGACACTGACCACGTAATGTTAAATATTCTGACCTACCCTGCTGTAACTCTTTAAACCAGCGGAGAATGCTAACATTCAGAGCAAATTCAAATATATATTTTTATTTGTTACATACACAACTATATACAGTATAATATGCAGTGCAGTGCTTATATGACTGTTTGTGACCTAAAAAATTAAAGTTGAAATAGAAAAAGATGGTAAGAACAGGCAAGACCTTGGGGCTCAGCTCACACCAGAGTAGTTACTCACGGATCTCCTGCAAACTAGCATCCAGTTTGCCCTGCCTGACCCCCGCTGGAAGGCGCAACCCCATTGAGTCAGCTCATGCCACATGACGATTTGGAGCAACAGAGGTTCCTGCAGCAGCTAACGCAGGGGCTGCAAGGTTCCAACGGCTGAGCTCTCCTGCCTCATGCCACATCACGATCTGGAGGCCTTTCTGGTTACTTTTGAAAATGCAGTGGATCAGGAAGGATGGCCCAAACAGGAGTGGAGCATTATCCTTCTATTTTGCTATAATGAGTGAAGAAGCTGAGGACTACGATTAACTGTAGGTCAAGATCTTAGCTCACTGTCGACTCTCCAGCAGTTAAGTGGCCACTAAGTTCCACCAGTGGACACACGATCCACCAGTTCCACCGCAGTATCAGCTGGATTGCCTGTATAGAACCACCTGCCGATGGCTTCAGAAAGAGAGACTCATCATCTGTGAAGTTACGCAGAGTTTTGCTATAGCAGCATGCCATGGAGCATGTGTAACACAGTTTTCATGCCATGCAAACCTGAGTCAGTCAAGCCTGCATCAGCACAAGGGCTCTTGGTCAGCAGCCACAGTGGCCACGAGGGCATTTCAATCCCCACCAGATGAGTCCATGTTGGAGGAGATCCATTCTTCTTTATAAAGGAAGTGCAGATTAGCTCAAGGATTATATTTACAATCCCAAAGCAGTCAGGAACTAAACAGTGCACATTTCCTTTTTATTTATTTTGCAAGTGGGTTATTGTTTATTTGTATCAGTTGTGGTTATAAACTTATAAATTAATTAATTCATTCATCTTTCATATCTGTCAGGGATAACCTCTAGGTGATGGGACCTCTCACCTGAACCGAGGTTGCTAATCAGTTTTGTTATAAATAGTCTTGCCTAAGTTTACTTTGTGTCTTGCATTTTCATTGGTAATGGTTTGCGTTGTAATGCTGTTTTGTCCCATCCTTCTTAGTTTAAACCATTACCTGTTCTGTTTAGTCATGATTGGTTTAAACTATGGTCCTTTATTTTCATTAAAACTTTTAAAACTTAATCTCTGTTATTATGCCTCACCCACAACACACCCAGCGTGATAACAGTCTTGGGCTTGGAACATATCCCAGGATGAGGCGGATAAACCCTGGAAAGGATGCCAATATATTGCCGCACACACGCACACACATACACACACGTACAAGCACACACTACTGGCAATTTGGGAACTCCAATTAACCTAATTTGCAACTGTTTGGACTGCGGAAGGAAACTGGGGAAACCCACCAAGCACAGGGAGAATGTGCAAACTCCACGCACACAGACCCAGGGTGAGAAACAAACGCTTGACCTTATGATCGCAGTGCTAACCACTATGCCACCATGCTGCCCTAAACATCCTCAATTTCAGTTATTTATTTATTTGTTATTTTATTAACCCACTGTCCACCCATTCTTGCTCTCTTTAGTGACCTTTTTCACCTGCTTTCAGCCCTGTTAATTTCTTCTGTGAGCTATTGTTCTACAAGGCCTTAACTATAATGATGAATGGTTGTATGATTAGGTTAAAAACATTGTTTTCATAATTGGATTAATCAAATAATTATGATGTTAGTCTTTTGGCTGCCCAACAACTTGGCACAGGTTTTAGACCAGATGCCCTTCCTGATGTAATCTTTCCATTTTTATCTAGGCTTGGGATTGGCACTGCATCCAGTAGCTGCGATTTGGGCATTGGCTTTCGGTATTCCCCATGGCAGGTGAAACACCTACCACTGAGCCACCAATGCCCTTGGACAACTGAATAATTAATTAAGGTACATTTTCTGAAGGTCTTTAAACTCGGTTGATTTACTTGGTTGGTTACCCTACTTCCAAGGAAGCCCTCATATCTGTGTTTCCTCTCTGTTCTCTCTTTTGGTTATGCTATCATAGCTAGTTCTCATAGCTCACCACAGTCTACACAAAATATGCATTAATCTTATCCATTGTGTGACCGAGTGTATCTCTCTCTCTTTCTGCATGCTTGCTGGGAGTGCGGTGACTGCTTGAGTGAGTGCATCAGATTGTGGGTGTAAATAGCACAGGTTCAAAGATTGGCAGTTGGTCTGCATTTGCTGCTTGGCGCGCACTTTTTTTTAAACATGTAATGTACCAGAGTAATACGGAAATGGCATAAAAATCTTGCCTGGTTTTCCTTGTTTGGTAGAAGACATTGTATTGGTGGTAGGAGAAGGTGTTGGTCACAGCAGCATTAAGTATGAAGCTTGAATAATGCTAGGGTGTTCTTTTTTGACAAGATTGGTAAAGTTAATAAAGATATTGCAAAGTATATTGTTGTTAGCGGAAAGTTTATAAGTGTGTCACGGCAAAAACATAAGTATATAAAAAAATTTCCGGTATAAAATAAGATAAAATATATGTTGTCTCATAGTTGCCAGGTGATTATGGTTCTCAAAAAACAAAACAAAACAAAACCAAGGAACTTAACTTGGTATTTAAGCTTCACCACAGATGTTTGGATCAGCAGTGTCACTCCAGTGTCTCGAGAATAGAGCTTGCAGAATTTTATTTCTACTACTTGGAAAATGGTAATTTGAGAAAAAACAAGCACCTTCACACAATCTTCCTTTGGGGATTTATTAAGTTTATATAGAGAGGATATAAAATGTATACACACCCCTGTAAAAAATTGCAAATAATGTGGCAAATAAAGCCTTTTTTAAATAGATGAATAACTAATTATGAATAAATAATAATAATATATTGCATAGAAAAAATATATATTTCTCTAAACTGTTTTGTGGAATAATGTGTTATGGTCTGTGGGGCAACCAAAAGCAGTACACTGGGGATGCCCAGGCATTTTGACAGATAAAATTATTTTGCAATGCCTGCAAGGAAGATTGTTAAGTCAAGGTGTATGAAACTGATAAATACTTACTCAAAGGTGCTTCAACTAAGCATTAGTTTATGGGTGTGCACACTAATGGAACCAGAATTAAGGTTATTTTGTTATTTTATTTCCTAAAATGCTGTGCGCCATCTACAGGGCCACCTTTCAGCTTTTTATTTTTTTATTCTTTTAAGTTTCCTTTGTGATGACCAATCAAATGTTCCCACAGGGTTAAACTGTCAGGTCAAACTGTGGAATATCTTCCTGGAGATTATTTGGTCCCAGTAAAGATCCTGTACAAAACATACAAATATGCATGTATACAAAACAGGAGTACAGGTTCTACCATTTTCTGAGAAACTAGAGAGGTTTGAAACAATCCTGCATGAAGAGCACAAGCTGGTTGGGTTGCAGAAGTCACATCAAGTCTTATATTTCTATATTGCATTTAACAGAGGCAACAAGTGTGAGTCAAAGTGCTGCACAATATTCTAAATCACAGTTTATGCTGGCTATGAGGCGAGGAGAACACAGCAAAGTTAAGAGGTAGTTTTGAGTTCTAATGGCGCTGAGTATATGTGTGAAGAATTTGTTTTCACTTTAATGGAAATTAAGTTTTATTTACAGATATAAATCATTTTACTGACATAACAACACCCAATTGTCCAGACCAAAATAATCAGCGAAAAAAGAAGCATCTTTTAGTTTAAATATAAAGAGGAGATATGTATATTAAGTGTTCCATAGGAATTGGATCACATGATTTAATGTGAATGCAATCATGTGAAATAGCAGAAATAGTACAATAGCACAGAATATTTAACGGGAATTATCATTAATTACTCTCAAGTCAGATGCTATCAAGGCTTTTCTTAAAATATCAGCAAAAAAATAACATCCATTTACATCATTCTTCCTTAAATAATCTTTACTAATTGGTCTAAATATATTTTGAGGACCCCTCTGCTCAATTTAATTTAATGCAAGAGTGTTTATCTCCTGGATTAAATAATAATCAATCATTAAAGTAAGAAGCTGTTACCTGTTTATGAACATATTTAATAAATGGTTGACTGCACAAGGTGTACCTGAGTAATTCGTATTTCCTCTCTACATCAGGAAATGTTTAAATACCAAAATACCTAAGAGTTTCTCTTCATGGAATCTCATCTTTCACACGCACAGTTACAGTAACGTTTCCCCTAGTTCCTGAGAAACGAAAGCATTTCTTAATTATTCTGAAGATCAACTAGAGTTTACTGGAATATTTCAAATTCCATCTTCTTTGCAATCTTCATCGTCATGTCTCTAAACATGTTTAAACAGTTACAGGTATTTAACTATGTTGGAGCTTGCAAAATCTTACATTTATCAGTGGTAAAACTGGTAATTTTAGGGGGAAATAAGCACCTTTTAAACAAAAACTACTAGTTAAACAACTAATAATGAGCAGGAAAGGGTGAAGAATACTGATGTTTTTTTTATTTACTTGCTTATGTTAATATGATAAAAAGAGAGTATAAAAATAAAGAAAAAATGTGAAAATATTATAACAAGACATTATCAAGGCTTCCAAAAAATGAGAAATAATAATAAAAATTAACTACATCATTCTTGCTACTTCATTCATATCATCTCCCATATATTTTTACAACTCATCTGCTAACTATATTTATTCCTTCATGCAACATGCAAACTCCACACACACACAAAGACTCGAGATAAAAATCGAACCCTCGATACTGAAGGTGCAAGGCCACCATGCCATCTCTGCTAACTTTCATTTTAGACAATATCCTGTATTGTATGTATATCCTGTATAAATTCAATTCAATTTTATTTCTGTAGCACCTTTAACAATGGTCGTTGTCTCAAAGCAGCTTCACAAAAATAAAAAAGAAAATTACGGAAGTGTGTATGTGTGAGAGAAATGTATCTAGACAATGAGATTGTCACTGATGAGCAAGCCAAGGTTGACAGCAACAGTGGCAAGGAAAAACTCCCTGAGATGTCAATATAAATGGCGTCATTTGGGTGATAACAGATAACAGAAATTATATAACATTGTGTGTGTTATGCAGTTGAAAATTAACATGAAGTCCATTTCAGCACAGGGATGTGTCAGCAGGTGCAGAGGGCAGATGGGGTCTGAGATGGGACACTAAGATCAAATAAGACGAGAATTGAGATGCAGCCTTGGTTCGAAGCTAAAAACAGGTCATTTGCAATTTCAACTAGTGCAGTTTCTGTACTATGATGGGGCCTGAAACCTGACTGAAATTCCTCTAGGATATCGTTTTCCTGCAAGAATGTGCATATTTGAGCTGATACTACCTTTTCTAATATTTTTGATATAAACGGAAGGTTTGAAATTGGTCTGTAATTTATTTCATTCGGGTCTAAATTAGATTTTTTAAGAAGAGGCTTAATAACTGCCAACTTGAAAGATTTAGGGACATGACCTAGATATAATGAAGAGTTTAGAAGTGGCTCTCCATCTATTCATCTTTTAAAGAAGCCATAACATGTCTTTTAGAAATCTGGTTGGGATTGGATCTAATAAGTACGTTGTTAATTTAGCCAAGGTGATGAGTTTATACAGCTCTTCCTGTCCTACACCTGTAAAGCACTGAAAATATAAATGTAAAGCTTTAGACTGAACTGGATCATGAGATGCTATTAGAGGTTGAGATTCCATTATTTTCTTCCTGATTCTATCGGTTTTTTCATTGAAGAAGTCCATGAAGTCTTCACTTCTAAGCTGTGACGGGATACTCCATGCAGGTATCTTAGGGTTTGTTAGTCTAGCCACTGTACTAAATAGGAACCTGGGATTATTTTGGTTTCTTGCTATGAGTTGGCTCAGATGCTCGGCCCTAGCCGCTTTTAGAGCCCGTCTATAGCTGCACATACTACCTTTATACGCGATTCTAAAAACTTCTAATTCAGTTTTTCTCCATTTTCGCTCGAGGTTACGAGTTGCTCTCTTTAGGGCGCGAGTATGACTGTTGTCCCACGGTGCAAGTGTTTTATCTCTGGCTTTTTTTAATCTGATGGGAGCAACAGTGTCTAATGTACTGGTAAAAATAGTGCCCATGCTGCTAGTCACTTCATCTAGATCTTCTGCACTTAGGGGTCTAATAAGAAATTGGGACAGATCCGGCAGATTACTTGTGAATTTGTCTTTAGTAGTCAGATTAATTTCTACCAAATGAATAATGTGGGGAGGCACAGCAACGCTGTTCTACAGGTAGAGTATATACTAAGAGGTGATGATCTGTGATATCATGACTTTGAGGTAGAATGTCTTTATTAGAAACATCTATACCATGGGATATAATTAAATCTAGCGTATGATTAAAGCAGTGAGTTGGTCTATTTATATTTTGTTTAACCCCAGATGAATTTAGCGAATCCATAAATTTGAGTGCTAAAGCGTTGTTGGCATCGTCTACATGAATGTTAAAGTCTCCTACTATCAGCACTTTGTCAGAGTTAACCAATAGGTCTGACAGCAGATGTCTAAACTTTTTAAGAAAATCGACATATGGCCCTGGGGGTCTGTACACAGTTGCCATGGCAAAATGTAGCAAGGGTTTATTATGTATTTCGCTGAGTGCAACATTAATGATAAGCACTTCAAACGAGTTAAACCTGGGCCTTGTTTTCTGAGTAACAGTGAGTCCATCACTGTAGATAGTTGTGACACCACCACCACCACGACCAGTTTGACAGGGCTCGTGCTTATAGAAATATCCTGATGGAGTAGACACATTTAAACCAATATAGTAATTTGGTTTAAGCCAGAATTTGATAAGGCAGAGTGCATCAAGACAATAATCTGAGATAATTTCATTGTGCTTTAGGCGCAAGGGATCAGATCAGCCCAAACTTTAGAGGTAGATTTCGATTACTTGGCCTTTTTCTGGTTTTATAGTTATTAGATTGTTTCGAGTGATTTTAACTAATTTATTCTTTTTTCTCACTATTTGGGTAACAGACATCATTTCTATAGAACGAGCAATGTGTGCTATCAGTATAGTGAGTTGTAATGTGGCTATTATGACTGGAATCTAAGGTATGACTTACTGCCAGTCAGATGGTTCGTAGTGTCCTGGAGATGTTGTCAGAGAGGACTGCTGCTCCAGCTCTGTTAAGGTGCAGGCCATCGGTGTGGTAGAGCCTAGGACGCTCCCAGAAAACATTCCAGTTATCAACAAAGGGTAATCTGTTGTTGACACCAAGATTGTAACCATTCATTAAAGGCAAATAATCTACTGAAACTCTCGAATCTTCACTGAAATGTGAGAAGTGGTCTGGATACGATGTTCCTTCTCATGGGTGATGTGCTGCGGACCTTCTCCTGTGGACAATCAGGCTCCTGAAGTATTTCTTTAGGATCTTTGTCCGGCTCAGCCTTGTGTCATTCGTGCCAGCATGGAGGAACACAGGTCCAAAGTTCTCCCTCAGGGCTGTGGGCACCTGTGCAGCGCCATCAAGACCACAAGCACCAGGTAAACAGCGAGTGAGCACCTTACCTTTAGCCGTGGTAGCACGGACGTGCCAGATGATGGAGTCTCTGATAATAAGCGCATTGTGTAGAGGAGTAAAGCGGTTTCGGGTCGAGATTTCAAAGATGCGTGGCGGTGGAGGTGGGGAGGTCCTCATCCTCAGGCGCCGGGGCCTGGCGTGCACCTTCCGCTGCTGCTGTATCCAGGCTCCATGGTACCCCGGCGCCAGCATGACGAAATCTGTGTGGGCTTTTGTCCTTGGTGTGTTGTACCTGGGCAGAGAGACATGCAGGGTTGAGGTTTCTCACACATTTCACATTCATTTTCCCAAGTTTCTTTTGATTCTGTAAAGCTGCTTTTTAACACCGACCATTATTAAACATTATATAAATGAAACTGAATCGAATATAATACAGGGGAGAATTCAAGGGAGACAAAACAATAGAGTGTGATCTTATAAACAAGGTGATTACAATATAACGTTTTTCTGAGGCAATCAGAACAGTAGAAGATGCATTTTCATTCATCAGTCACAAAATTCCAATATAAATTTTGGAGTTGAATGTTAGCCATTTAGCATTAGCCATTTGCTGTTGTCTTACATAAGAACAGTGTGTGGATAAGTGTGCACTCAGGACCATTGTCGGTCTAGTATTTATTTTTAGCACTTTATGTAAACCTGGCTTGTCCATCTCCCTAGTGCATTTTTATCGAACAACACAAAATGAGTGAAAACCTCAGGTCAGTCTAACTGTTTTAGAGTCAGCTATCAGTGGTAATGTTACTAGTCTGCTAGCTTTGATAAGGATAACATCAGTTGTGCTACTGTTCTTCCATTTTACATTGTGTTTTTGGAATGGATGAGTCAAATGACCTGAGACGGATTAAAATATAATTTTCCTGTTAAAACAAAACATAAAAAAAAAGACATGCAGTGGAACCTTGGATTGCGAGTAATGCGGTTTGGGGGTGCTCCGAAAGACGAGCAAGATTTTTAATGAATTTTAATGAATTAGGTACTCGTAAACCAACGAAAGAAAGTCTTGGTTTACGAGTACCTAGTGTCATGTATCATCGATATGCTTCTTGTTTGTTTCATCACGTGATCACAACTGAGCCAATGGTTTTTCTCTCTCTTGCTCTGCGGAATTGTGGGTAATCGTCTCCCCTGCTCGGTCTTAGTGCGCGTCTCTCACTGGTATAATCAACATTTGTGCATGCGTGTACTGTTTACTATAACACTGTGACCACGCATGTGCGCATAAAACATTTTTATTTCGTGTTTGTGTGTGTGTGTACAGCATGCGTGTATTGTTTATTATAACACACGTGTGTGCACACATGTAAAGCAAAAACAATCTCATTAGAGAGGTTAAAGATCCATTTTCTCTCTTTCTCTATATCAGCCTGAAGGTTGGGAGGGCTGAGCCTGCACGTCAGGTGCGCGTGCATCATTTGACACCATGCACTTTCAGACACAATCCCCCCGCCTGCCCCCATCACCTTCACACACACACACACACACACACACACACACACACACACACTGCTCTACACAGAAACACTGATCTGTCGCAATTCTTTTCAAAGGTAAAGTGCTGGTTAATTTGTTTTATTTTTACCTTAGAGCAGTGATTCCATTAGTCTTCGCTCAGCCGAGTTTCATTAGAGAAATGTATTTTTTTCCCCCTTTAAAAACAGTGTTTCCGTTGTGTGTGTGTGTGTTGTGAAACTTAAAAAGTGGGGATGGGGGACGGGAGAGGTTTACTGTGACGACGGATAAAGGGAGGGGCTAATTCCACACACACACACAAACACAGACACATACACAGCTCCTGCATGCACAAACGGAAACACTTATTTGTCTTGATAAATTTTTACTTTTTTTTAAAGTAAAGTGCTTTAATACTTTAATACTCACCTATAAATAGCCATTTATCAGGTGATTAAGCATCATTACTACTAGTATAAAATAAAGTCCTGACTGACATTGCATTCAGTCAGCAGCTCCGCTTGTCATAAGAAGTGCTGGAAAAGACTCGTTGAGAATGGTCCAATCACATGATCCCAAATATTAAAAAACAATATTGATTCGGTAAGAACAAAAGCGGGAGGGTTCAGGACGCACAGTGCTGCACCCAAAGGATGATTTGAAAAGATCCAATCAGAGCTCAGCCTCAGGTCACATGCTTTTTAAAAATTCACGTGCCCACATAGACACTCATTTGTCCGGCGCCCCGCGTACACGAACAAAAATGAACGTAATACAGTTTAGATTTTTTTTAATTGCAAATAAATTATAGTAAGAAATACAGTGGAATATTGTGACCAAATTACTTTATTTCATTATTAAAATAAATAATTATTAAGTTAAATAATTACATGTTAAAGTAGCATTCTTCTCTGGCTAACTTTAAGGGGGGGCGGCGCCCCTGCTCCCCGTATTGACCGGCCGCCACTGCCACATACAGATTTTTATTCCATATTACACTGTAAACTCCATCATGTCTTACTCTCTCAGTTCAGCAGGACGACACATAGTCATGGTTTAAGAGTTGTTGGAGGAAGAATCTCCATCAGAGTCTGTAAAACAGATGAATCATTATTAGTATAAATTTGGATTAACACAGGGATTAAAGAAAAAAATATATAAAATAGCAGAATATAATAGCAGAAACCCCCACATTAATGTGTTTACACAGTGACTGTTTAAGGCGGTGTGTGTGTGTGTGTGTGTGTGTGTGTGTGTGTGATTAATTTTGAAAAGCTATAAGAAGTTAAATGAAGGCAGGTCATTAGAGTCACAGGAGGAACTGAACAGTGTTGTGTCAATAGTATAATGACGTGATTTCAGCATGACTGTCATGCGCACTCACCGCGACCGGCACTAGGACCCGGAAGTAGTACAGTCGCGATTCAGGAAGGAAACAAGATGGCGCCGCAAATCACTCAGTCATTGAGTGCGCATGACAATGACTGATCTATGATCAGAGCCCTGCTGCAGAGAAAGATGAATGAGTGTCAGCACGGCCGATGTGGGACTGATTTCCACCCTGAGAACCTCATCAGAGCCCAGACTCAAAAGTAAATACACCTTTATATTGGACTATTTATGTTCAAAGCTGTCGTACAATAGGCATCAAGTACAACACAAACTGAATAAATGATTCAATAAAAGGGCCTAAGATAAATATAAAAGCCTAAACTAATGTCAAATTAAGACATTATCAATATTATTTATAATATTATTATTTTTTTGGACTCTGGAGTATAACTTTACCTCATTTAAGTTTTCCACCTCATATCATATTAACAGACCCAGTTTTAACAGGATCACCTCTACAAATAGAATTGTAATTTTCTAAATGCGAAAACTTTGATTGATGTGGATCATAACAGTGGAGGGATTGTGTCTGAAAATTTTCAGAAAATTCCGGTTTATCCAATTTGGGACAAGGTGTCCACATTGCCTACAAAACTTATATTAAATATATATCATGTCTCCTGAGAGCAAAATCTCCAATGGAAAAATTTTAACCTTATTGCAAAACACACTGTTTTCGAGTTATGAGGGTCCGCTTGGTACCAATGCCGAGCCACTCTCCTCTTGTGACTTCTAGGTTGCTGGTTTTGTTCCAATAGTAAAATGATTATAGGTGATATTATACTTGATCTTAGCCAAAAGGCTGAGGATATCACAGGAAGATATCATAGTATACTTTACAGTTCACAGGGAACTACTTGGAGTGCAGCACTTCTAACTAACTGACTAGGTCACCAGTTGAGCAGCAGAAAAAAAGCAGGTCACAAGACCCAGTAGTTATCTGCTGTTCTCCAGTAACATCTCGAATTTGAGGTCTATTTGGCATTTGTTTTGTTTAGAGTGAGACAGACRTCTGCAGGACTCTGGTGTCACTCGCTCAATCCATGCTGCTTGATCACTTCCTGAAGATCATGTACAGACGTTTTCCACATATTATTTGGATGCTTTGAATAATGCGATTACGGCGGAAGGGACATTTTAGTGCTTTTTTTTTTTTTTTTTATGGAACGAACCGCAGCAATCGGCAATCCATTGCTCTTCCTGTGATATCCTGAAAGTGAAGGTATAAAGTGTGGTATACTTATGGCTAATGGTCTGTCCTGTTACTAAGAGACACCTGCTCCATTCGTCCTCTCACCAGAGTTCTTCTTCCAGACCACAATTCCAGCAACAACGACAACAAGGATGATAGCAATTCAATAGCAAAAATAACTGTCATGGCAATTTCATGAGAAAGCACATAAAATGACAATGTTTATTTGTATAAATGTGCATTAAGTATAAATATTCAACATACAATGCATGGTGTAAAAAACATTTAATGAGATTTAAACAAGTTTGCAAGTAAAGTATTGCAAAGTATTGTAATGCAAATATATGCACAAGTGTGCTAGAAAAAGTAAACAATCTATATATACAGTTGTGTTCAAAATAATAGCAATATATCAAAAATAGCTCCATATCCATATAATAACTTTTAATTTAAATTATCAAATGCGTTGGACACCCTGCACGTTCTATTCTGAATCACAACATGAAGAAAAATGTGCTAAATATATTATTAGCTCATAGAAAGTGAAGAAAAACAAATATTAGTCTGTTCAAAATTTCTTATTAGACCCCTAAATGCAGAAGATCTACATGAAGTGACACTGTTGCTCTCATCAGATTTTTAAAAAGTCAGAGATAAAACACTTGCACCATGGTACAACAGTCATACTCGCGCCCTAAAGAGAGCAACTCGTAACCTCAAACAAAAATGGAGAAAAACTAAATTAGAAGTTTTTAGAATCGCGGCTAGGACCGAGCATCTGAGCCAACTGATAGCAAGAAACCAAAATAATCCCTTATTTAGTACAGTGGCTAGTCTAACAAACCTTAAGATGTGTGCAGTGTCCATCACAGCTTAGAAGTGAAGACTTTATGGATGAAAATAACAGAGGGTCAACCTCTAATTGTCACGAACCGGTATGTTTTGCAGTTCGGGCAGGTGTTAATGCCGTGGGCAGAGAAAGCAGGTATAAGTGCAGAGGGGTTGTTTTTAAACACAAGTCTTTAATTAACAAAAAGGAACAAACAAAACATACTTGGATTCGGAACAGACACATACAAGCACAGTCTCTTTTAGCAGTCCACATAATTACAAGCATTTCAGACCCCTTAGGACTGACAGGAAGGCTTGGGACTGACACGAGACTGGAAGACTAGAGACTGCACGAGGACTGGAAGACTAGAGACTGCACGGGACCTGGAAGACTAGAGACTGCACGGGACCTGGAAGACTAGAGACTGCACGGGGACAGGAAGACTAGGGGAGCACACAGGAAGATGAGGGGAGCACACAGGAAGACGAGCGGAGCACACAGGAAGACGAGGGGAGCACACGGGAAGACGAGGGGAGCACACAGGAAGCGAGGGGAGCATGTATGACACTAGGGGGGCACACAGGAAATTAAGGGAACCGGTATAAAACTAGGGAAGCAGGTATTAAACTAGGAGAGCACACAGGAAACTAAGGGAACAAAACAAGAAGCTAGGAGAGCACACAGGAAATTAGGGGAAACCCACTGGACACCTTGAAAACACACAAAAGCCCCATTGCACAGTACACATACACATCCACAAACTAAACCTAAAAACACACTTACACAATACTCAAATCATCGAACAAACAGAGCCCAAGTAAAGTAAAAGAAGTAAAATAAAACATAACCAAAATCAAAACAGAATCAAACTAAAAAACATGCCCACTGACAGGATTAATGCTCGACCCAGTTTCCCAGAACATCCAGCTATTTATAACAATACTAATGAGCCGCCTCAGTTCAGGTGAGCTCTAGCATTACCTGACTGAGGTGGCTTCTGGGAAAACTGAGTCGACTAACAAAAAACTACAAAACAAACATGTGCGCACAGTGGCCTCTGGTGGTAGTCCCTTACACTAATAGCATTTCATGATCCAGTTGATTCAGTTTAAAGCCTCACATTTAGATTGTCAGTGCTTTACAGGTGTAGGACAGGAAGAGCTGTATAAACTTATCACCTCGGCTAAATCAACAATATGCTTGCTAGATCCGATCCCAACCAGACTTTTAAAAGAAGTGATGCATACTGTACGTTTGGGAGCCACTTCTAAACATTAATTCCTCATTATATCTAGGTCACGTCCCTAAACCTTTCAAGTTGGCAGTTATGAAGCCTCTTCTTAAAAAATCTAATTTAGACCCGAATGAAATAACAAATTACAGACCAATTTCAAACCTTCCGTTTATATCAAAGATATTAGAAAAGGTAGTATCAGCCCAAATATGCACATTCTTGCACTAAAACAATATCCTCGAGGAATTTCAGTGAGATTTCAGGCCCCATCATAGTACAGAAACTGCACTAGTTAAAATTGCAAATGACCAAGGCTGCATCTCAATACTAGTCTTACTTTATCTTAGTGCTGCATTCGACACTATAGATCATAACATTCTCATAGATCGCTTACAAAATCACATAGGTATTCAGGGACAGCCGTTAAAATGGTTTAGATCCTACCTGTCTGATCGATACCATTTTGTAGATTTAAAGGGAGAACCATCTGGTGTAATGCCAGTGAAATATGGGGTGCCACAAGTTTTAGGACCTCTGCTGTTCTCAATATACATGCTTCCCTTGGGCAATATCATTAGAAGACATGGGATTAGTTTYCATTGTTATGCTGATGATACCCAATTATATATCTCAACTAAACCAGAYGAAATACCTAAGTTGTCTAGACTAACTGAGTGCGTCCAGGACATAAAAGATTGGATGATCAATACCTTTCTTCTACTAAATTCAGATAAGACAGAGATATTACTTATTGGCCCAAAAACCAGTACACACCAGCTCTCACAATTCAGCCTGCGTTTAGAACGATGTACTGTTACCACCAGCTCGACAGTGAAAGACCTGGGTGTAATATTAGACAGTAACTTATCCTTTGAAAATCATATCTCCACCATCACAAAAACAGCCTTTTTCCACCTTAGAAATATTGCCAAGCTTAAAAACATTTTATCTGTGTCTGATGCAGAAAAGCTGGTTCATGCATTCATTATATAGTATAATATAATAGCTTCTGATACATTACAATCCACCACGCTCCTTAAGATCAGAAAACTCTGGACTACTGGTAGTTCCCAGAATATCAAAATCTACAAAAGGAGGTAGGGCATTCTCATATTTAGCTCCAAAACTTTGGAATAGCCTTCCTGACAGTGTTCGGGGCTCAGACACAGTTTCCCAGTTTAAAAGTAGACTCAAGACGCATCTCTTTAATCTGGCATACACGTAACTCATCCCATAACCTCATACTCCAGTACATCTATCCTGAATGGCAACTACGCTAATTCTCTCCATCTGTTCTGTATTCTTCTACCCATCCCGAGGCATCTGGAGATTGTGCCAGCTTCAGTAGACCGAGGCCAACTCTGCTTTGTTCCTGAGGCATCCAGAGAAGGACCTGCTCCAGCTGGATTCTGCTTTATGATGGTTTGGAGATGCACATGCTGCTCCTGAGCTCCCAGTGATCCAGACCCCCATCTGCCCTCTGCACCTGCTGACTCATCCCTGTGCTGAACTGGACTTCGTGTTAATTTAAAGAACTTCTGTTATATTTAACTTTTAGCTGCATAACACACACGATGTTGTATAATTTCTATCCGTTATCACCCAAATGAGGATGGGTTCCCTGTTGAGTCTGGTTCCTCTCAAGGTTTCTTCCTATTGCCATCTCAGGGAGTTTTTCCTTGCCACTGTCGCCGTCACCCTTGGCTTGCTCATCAGAGATATTTCATTCATCATTCACTCATTCATCTCATTATTATCTAGACACATTTTTCTCACACACACACATTTCTATAAATTTTCTTTTTTTTAAAAAGTTTTTTTTGTTCATTCTTGTTAAGCTGCTTTGAGACAATGTACATTGTTAAAAGCGCTATATAAATAAAATTGAATTGAATTGAAAAATAATAGCAGTGTGGAGTTTAATTAGAGACATAAATTATTCTGTGAAAAACAGGCATCGAAGAAGTTCCCCTTATTTAAGGTGTGAGCATATTTTAATTAAATATACTTGTGCATGCAACAATATGATAGAAACTATTAATCTTAGTAAAAGAACATAGAGGTAAGGTAAGGACAGTGTGATGTCACAGTAGCAAGAACAGGCAGCATGAACTCAAATGAACTCTATACAAGTAGCCATCTTGGATGTAATATGCTTAGGGGACAGTGTGTACCAAACAGACCCTAGAGATGATGTAATCTTTGTACCCTGAGCATCCAAAAGTACCTGATGTCCCTAGACATGATGTAATGTCAGCTGATATTAGCCCTAGACATTATGTAATGCCAATAGCCCCAGACATTAGGTAATCTCCTCAGACATGGGGTGATCTTAACTGTGATGTAATAGGGGTTGGACACATGTGCAGGCATGTCAAATTTAAAGGGACACAGACAAATAACCAAAGTATACACACTTAGCTTAATGAATAATAAGTTTAATAAGAGTAGGCACAAAATAAAATAGCATGTGCACCTACANTTATTTTGTTTCTCACCGCTCGCGACGTTGTATACACAATCCGAAAATAAAAATGGCTGCGCTAATGTGTCTTCTTCTTCTTCTTCTTTTTGGCATCCCATATGTCGCAATACCGCCACCTTCTGGTCGTTATCTTCCTAATCTTCCTTTCAGTATACAGGGTGGGCCATTTATATGGATACACCTTAATAAAATGGGAATGGTTGGTGATATTAACGTCCTGTTGGTGGCACATTAGTATATGTGAGGGAGGAAACTTTTCAAGATGGGTGGTGACCATGGTGGCCATTTGGAAGTCGGCCATCTTGGATCCAACTTTTGTTTTTTCAATAGGAAGTGTGGATTAGTGTCAGACCAGTTGAATGGCCGCCAAGGTCAACCGATCTGACCCCCTTAGACTTTTATCTTTGGGGTCATCTGAAGGCAATTGAATCAAACTACATTGGAACCTGGACACTCTTACAGATTTTCACCTAAAGAATTTAAATTTTGCACAAAATGTATCATTCCTCATCATATAAAGCATTTTCAGTATATAAATTAACAAATCGAACCGAACCGATGCTAAGATGCCAAGCAACGCAAGTTTACAAATTTAAAGATTTTTCATTCAGTCAGCAAAAGCTGTTTTGAAAGAGTCAAGCRACGATACCTTCGGCATGCTTTCGAAAGCTACAGAATTTTGGTGTGTTTTATTCCTCTTTTTGGGTGGCTAGAACAGATTATTTGTAATGACTTTCTTTCTTATGGGAAAATGCACATCACAATAAAAACCCACCGCAACAAATTACTTTCATATGCAGACGTTCCCCAGTAACATAACAACTACTTTTATTAGCAGTCCGGTCATCAATAAACACCAGTGACCCGGTTACAGTTGCAGCCGTACATTGTTATGCCACAAATGTTAACACAGCATGTTTAAAAGATGATGAAAGGTGGTGTGCTTTGATCACAAGCTTCTCCTTTATTTCTCAACACTTTTCTCATCATTCTGGAAAGTTCATTTTGGTTGCATCAGTCCAAAGCATCTAGAAAAGATTTCTGGCAAAGTCTTATCTTCTGTTCTTGAGCATTACCAGTAGTCTGCACCTTGTTGTGAATCGCCTGTATTTACTTCATAAAGCCATCACTTGCATGTAGACAACAACAATGACATGCTTACCGACTCAAAAATGTTTTTGATTTGGCTAGATGTTGTGAAATGAGGAGGTTCCTTGTCAAGTCTGGTTGCTCGCAAGGTTTCTTCCTATTGGATCTCAGGAATCTAAATGGCAAAAACAACCTCACCTTCGTTTCAAAATATTTACACCTGACTGTATCTTAATTATTAAAACAATTAACTAACAAAAACAAATTGGTCTTTAAAAAGTTTATGTTTGATCATGTTATGATTTCTATTTTTTGCATAAATGGCAGTGGTGGCTCAGAGGGCTAAGGCACTGAGTTACTGATTGGAAGATCGGCGGTTCGATTCCCAGCTCAGCCAGGTTGCCATTGTTGGGCCCTTGAGCGAGGCCCTTAACCCTAACTGCTCCAGGGGTGCTGTATCATGGTTGACCCTGCGCTCTGACCCCAGTTACGCTGGGATATGCGAAGAAGGACTTTCACTGTGCTGTAATGTATATGTGACAAAATAAAGGCTTTACTTTACTAAATGGGCACGTGGGGGAGCTATTGACAAGGAGTGCTCAGAGCCTGCATATTTTAAAACTATTAGCATGCTGTTACAACTCTTACAGAAACTACAACTACAAAAACTACTAAAGGATACAGGGAAAGTAGACATTTCAATGGGTACAGGTGGGATTTCTTACTACTAAACATTGATGCAGTTCTAAATTATGCATTTCTAAAGTATTCTGCACAAAACAACTACAGATCGAACTTAATCCACAAGCAACAATGACAATTTAAGTGATATTATAATTAGTAGTAGTAGTACAAAAACAAACAGTGAATCTCTCCCTAGTATAATTTCAAATGCTTTTAAATATGATACATTATGGTCTACATTGTTCCTCTTTAAAAAAAAAAAAAGAAAAAGAAATTTAAGCATCAACATCATTCTTTTCARAAGAATAAAACTTTAATGTTGTTAGAAACTTCCACAAACTATATTTTATGCAGCAAACACACTAATTCATTGATAGTTTTTTGTGCAAAACAATAAAATTCCAGTGTATGATAATGTCAATCAGGAAAAGATGATCTACAATACTAGATTGCACAATTTGTTCAAAATCTCACACCACATACTGTGTTGTGTTATAAATTGCGATATGTAGTACGTATTAAACATACTATTTGGTACTTTAATTTGTTAAATTTATCACATTTAACATCAAATAATGGCATAAATACCCCAAAATGAACAAATACTTACATTATTGACAATATCAAAATAAATGACTGCCTGTGCGTACAGTACATGACCTGCTATAAATCACAGGCGTTTGTGATTCGATCCTTCCACATTTGTATGCAGCACTACAACTGACTCCAACAGACAAACAGCGTTAAACTTGTAAAGCCTAAACAGAATTTCATCTTAACAAGAACGCAAGCATTTGTGTGCCAGTTAGGTAGCTACACATTCGGATGCTGTGATTTAACCTTTAGTTCTTTGCCTGTTGTAATTGTTTCTAATGCCTCATGTTGCAGGTTTGATGTAACATCTTAGTCACATTCGGTTTGCTCCCAGAGTTAAACATCCTGCTTTTCTTTTAAATCCTCATCTCTCACCGCTGAATTATCTCCTAGTTCTAAATTGCCCTCCTGTTTCATTGTGTTGGTAAGTGGGTCACAATTTATGTAATGGAATCGATATTTCTGCTCCCGAAGCCTTCTTCGAACTGTAGACTGCGATATCTTCACCCCTGCCATGTGAAGATTATCAGTGATGCTGCTGACCGTTGTTTGTGGGTTTTTCTTCACAGCTCTCACAATAACCCGGTCGTCAACGGCGGTCGTCTTCCTCGGCCGCCCCGATCGCTGCTTGGTTGTTAGCACACCGGTGGTTTCGTTCTTTTTCAAGATGTTCCAAACTGTAGTATTGGCTATTCCTAACTCCTGTGAAATAAGTCTGATGGATTTTCCCTCTTTTCTCAGCTTCAAAATGTCTTCCTTTTCCTCCATAGTCAGCTCTCTGGTCTTCATTTTGGTTTATTCTTTCTGATAACACCTGGGGAAAAAGAAACACCTGTCAGTTCTGTGTTCTAATATCACTGGACAAATGATGGGGTTCAAACCAAAGGTCATGCTCAAATCTGTAATACATCCAAAAGTAAATGTCAGGAAAAGAACGCTTGAATTGTGATCACTGTCCCATATTTAGGGCCCAAGCAGTATAGAGTGTGCTGGACCTTCTTGTTTTCCTAAGGATTATTAATATTTTTCCACCCTTTTGGGCTTTTTGGGTGTCTTAACATGCTCAAAAACTTGTGAAATTTGGCAGAGAGGTTGGAATCTGCTACCATTAGGATGCCGAAACATCTGGCCCACTGGCGTGGTACGGAGCCCTCAGGGGCCCTCGCACAAGATTTTGCTGCATAGCTCATATACACTTGCACGAGCTCATTGAGCCGAACAACTTTCACATTTCCGGGGCTTAACTCGTCAGGAAGTCAGTTATTTTGGATCGTTCGCAAAAACGCACCCGATGGATTTTGATATACTGCGGCTAGGGAATTTATAGGATCGTCACCAAACTGGGCCCATGTTTGAGGATGACATTGAGGATGCAACATTTTTGATATCTCAAATGGGTCAGCCATGATGATGCCTTAAACGTTTGTGGTTAATAACTTTCTGCGTGGCATTATATTCAGTGACAACACGTTCAGTGACATCATAGTGTGATGCTTTTTCTTCATACGTACACATCACAAATGTTAATACACACACACACACACACTCTCAGGCACAAACACACTCATACATCACACACACGTACATACACACACATTATAAATGGATGTCACACACACATACACACACACTACCGCACTCAACAAATATTTAGGGCTCAAACTGACATCAGCCGTATATTAGTGTGTGACATGTGCACGTTGTGCGGTGCACCCGGGTGGCAATGGTTTTTGGAGGTCTTAACACGCTCAAAAGACTTGCAAGTTGTGCCGTGCGCCTGGGAGCCGATTGCACAGGGTGCTTGGGCCCGCTCATCGCTGCTTGCAACTATATTCATATTTTGAACTTAAACACAAATATCATTAGCGAATTACAAAATAATATAACAAATAACCAGTAAGGCAATCTACAAGAAAGCAAGTGTAATGAAGCTGACAATGAGGTATCAGCGTGACGCATCAGCAGTTGATCTGTTTTATCTGAGAACATGACAGAGCTGGACAGACTTTGAGGATGCAACATTTTTGATGCAAATGTGCCGCTGCATCACTTTCTTTTGTAAGAGATGAAGCCAAGGCTAAATCCCACTACACCACCATCTGCAGGTAATCAAACTGCATTGTGGGTAATGTATTTTTTCTTCTTCTTCTTTTAATGCTCATCGTATTAAATACTTCCTACATATGAGCCAGGAACTGTGCATGATGGGTCTTATGATATGATAAACCTTCAGGATGTTGTTCAGCAAGTCTGGATAAAACAAACAGAATAAATACCAAACTAAACAACATTTTAAACATTATTGTGAATTAGGCAWGGAATTAAATGGGCCATACACACGTGTAATGGATGTGATGCAGAATTGTACCTGCAGACAGACATGAAATTAATGGTTAAATATTTAATTAGCTTTTTATACCATTTATTTTTAGGCCGAACACAGTTAATAAACATTCACAGTAATTATTATACATGCATACAAGTGCTTGCGAGTTTAAAAAATATAATAATAAACGGTATTCTTCATTAGCTTAGATGCTTAAAGGAAATATTTAGCGCTAAACAATATATGATCTTTATGGGCTGATAAAATATTATAAATCTTCAAAGGTTTTGAGATTTTTCCCCCCTCACCGCTCGGGAMGTTGTATCCAGGCATGCGCAGTACACCAAAAAAAGAAAAGTGGGTTTCGTCAGACGCAGGGAATCTATTTGACCAATTGCAAAACGCGCTTGACTCGACGTCATGAAACGCGGAAGTAAGCTTCCGAATGAATGGATTGATTTACCGTAAGTACTGTATAAAATATTTTTTTGGTATATTTATAATGCAATTATAAATAAATAAATAAATAAACTATAATATTTATATATATTTATATGCTATAGTTATAGTATCCAAACTACATATATAGTATAGAGATAGGATAAAATAGGAGAAAGATTTTACTTAGAAAATGTTTCATAAAAAWWTTTTTAAAAAATTGAGGTGAAATGTACAACTTTTTACATTTACATATTTCCAAGCTACGTGTGTACACATATGATGTACACAGAATGTGCAGTGTGTAATTATGCTAGGAATTGCATTTCACAAAACGTACCCACACTACTGTTTTGTGAAAACATTTGTAACAATGTAAATCCTTTACAGATTTTTATTTATTATTTTTCCTGGTAGGAGGCTCACTGGTCCTGCGTCGTGCACCGTTTTATCCGGAGAAGGAACCATCCCTCACTGTCCAGGAGAACATACATGCTTGCTGAAGTTGAATAACTTGTTCGTGGAGACACTTTTTTAAAAAAAAAATAGTCTGCCTCCTCTGTATTGTCTACTACTCTGTTCTATTACTTTAATCTGCAACAAAGTTTCCATCTGATTGTTTATTATTAATTAATGGATGCTTTACTATATTTTGTGAAAATCACCAGACACAGAAAATAAAGAAATTCTAGAAAATGTTTGATATCAGAATAGAAAGGGTACAATAGAGTGAGACAAATCATTGCGAATTGTAAACATTGGAATATGTGCAGTCACAGTGTGTAAACATGACTGTAAACTGTAGTTAAGCAAATAGTAGCTATGTGTTCAGGTGTATTGTCTGAGGAGACCTCACGGAGACCTTTATCATATGAAGTATGATTTTTAAAAAAAGAAGTCATTTCTGAGTTAAATGTATTAGTGTTTGCAGAAAAAAATGTTGGGATTAATCATGGGTGCCTGAGAGATGTCAGTGTATGGAAGGTAGTGAAGGTATGAGTTAAAGATTGGAAGAAGGAGTAATTCTCTGAGTCCATGTGACAATTTTTCCATCCTACCTCTATATTTGGAGCTTTCTGCACTGGTGACTCAATTTCTTCTGCAATCTATTGTCCCACATGGGGAAAAAATTCCACTTCCCAAAAAGAATTCATATCAAAAACCTGTAAACTGGTTTGATCATGAAGACTGTCCCATCCTCGTCTAAGGACTCTTCTTCCCAGTAAGCCATGTTCAGGAGAATCAACACAGCAGGAACACTGGACAAGGTCGAAATGATAAATATTTTACCAAACTTTGACCAACAGAGTAAATTTAGTTGGAAAATACCTTTCAGTATGTCAGCTGAGGAAAGCTGCTACAAGTCGTGTTTGTAGATGAAACTATTACTGAAGAAAGTGATTTTGTTTTATGATGTTGATGCTGTACAACAAGGTGACTTTGTGCATCGTTATTCAGGTTACACAGGTTTCTTGGGTGTGCCATTCAGCCTATTCAAATCACCTGTGTTTACATCCTGAGGTTGCAATTTTTTTCCTCCTGTCTGAGCCTCTGAGCTAGGTTTAACACAAACATAAAGGTAAAAATAAATGAATAAATCGGTTCTGGAATACACACGACGAAATATAGAAAAGTGTCTAAACAGTAACACAACAAAAAGGCTGAGAAAACAAAGAAAGTTTTTTTTATGATTTAGTTGTGCAGGTTGTTAAACATTTGAGCATTTACTTGGGCAGTAGACTGTTAGGACCAGATGTGCCTTCCAGATGTTTCCGATGGTAAAGAAGAAAGAACACCCAGGGATTAGTGGCTATTGATAGTAGGATAATAGTGACATGCAATTTTAAATCGGTTTGTGTTATTTTTTGTATAAATTTCAAACATTTATATGGAATGATAGCACACACTCACTCCGGCCAAACACACCCACTATATATACTCTGCTCTTTCTTTCAAATCCCCAGAAACTCGTAGTAAAAACAGGCTCCTTCAGAAATCAAATAAGTCACGCCACTTCAGTCAGACTGAGTCTAAGTCTAGAGACCCAGACCTCTGGTGACCTCATCATTCCTCCTCCAGCTTCCTTTATGCCCTTCTTCCTGTCCAGCTCTCTGTCCATTCTGCATGTCCTACAAGGCCTGAAGCTCATAAATGTCTCAGTAAGTCAAGTCAAGTCAATTTTATTTATATAGCGCTTTTAACAATTGACATTGTCGCAAAGCTGCTTTACACAATCAAAAAAGTAATTTTGTATGAAATGTGAATGTGTATGAATCAAAATGATCAGATTGTCCCTGATGAGCAAGCCGAGGGCGACGGTGGCAAGGAAAAACTCCCTGAGATGGTAATAGGAAGAAACCTTGAGATGAACCAGACTCAACAGGGAACCCATCCTCATCTGGGTGATAACGGAGAGCAGGGATTGATCAGCATAATAATGTTTAAGACTGGAAGTGTAAGTAAGGAACATGGAGAGATAAGAATAGAGGAAGGTGAAGTGTACTCCACTGATGAGCTCCTGGCATGCAGTAAGGAGCTAAATGAGGTATGTTTTTCCCATCAGCTTGAGACAATTTTTTAAAAGAAATGTATTGTGCATGAAGGTGATTGATGTTTACATAGGACTTAATCAAAGTACGTTGATGAGATTCTTAGCTGCAGTAAAACATTTAAGCAGGGTAGCCGTGAATAATGATCTCGATCCCATGAACATTCAGAGGGTGGAATGCCTGATCCTTGAAAATCAACTAGTAACTTGTCACTAACTTGCAAAAGAGACACATGTGTCTGGTGTCAGTAACTTGGCTGGGAGTTCTTACCACATATCCCGTACAGTCCTTCCCTTGCTCCAAGCCATTTTCCAAATTACTGAGYGTTAAATAGTTCCTGGGAAATTTTTCTGAAAAAATGGTGCTGAGAAAACTTTTTACCCTGATGTTATCCAAGCACTTGTGAAATGCTGGGACAAGTGAATTGGTGTCGCATGGGTTTATATCAACATTTTTATTTATATAGCACCTTACAGCAACCTAAGTTGAAGTGCTTCACAGCACTAAAAATGACGTGGCAATAAAATAGATATAAAAAATATCAAAACAAAATATTAAAATATATAAAACACATAATTATAAGTAAAAAAATACAATAATAATAATAATAAATAAAACAAAACAATACAATTATAAGAAACTCATAAAATTCTAAAATAAAATAAAAAAACATTCTAAATAGAGTAAGTCAATTTTTACAGTAGTTTTGCTTTAAACAGAGGGAGGTCTGTAATGTTATGTAACTCTGGTGGAGTTGACCGAGGGACCACAAGCAGGTTTTGGTTAGCAGAACATAAAGCTCTACTTTAGGTGCCAGACCATCAATCACATTAAAAACAAACGTCAAAGGAACTGAAAAAAAGTCAGTGGAGTTGGAGTGGAGATTGCTGTGATGTGATCATATTTACATTTATTGGTCAGCATACGAGCCGCAGCATTCTGCACAAGTTGCAGACGATGTAAACGAGTTTGAGTAATTCCAACATAAAGTGCATTACAGTAGTCTAGCCGCGAACTAATAAAAGCGTGAATGGCTTTGTCCAGGTCGCTCCGATACAAAAAGGGTTTGACCTTTGCGAGGAGGTGCAGATGAAAAAAGCCGGCCCTGACAACAGAGTCAACGTGTGTCTGAAAGTTTAAACTGCTGTCTAAAGTCACCAACCCATTTTTGACTGCTTGGCTAAATTGAGCAACCGGAAAATCAAGACCAGCAGTAATAAAACTAGAAAAATTGGAGGTTCCAAACATAATACATTTGTTTTACATTTTCTGTCTTACACTCATTCACACAGAGGCAATTTTTGTGACAGCCAAAGTTTGATGTCATGCAGACAACTGTGGATCAATTTAATTGCATCAGATTATAGAGAAATGAAGGGAGTTTCTACTTTCAGAACTGTGTGCTGTTATTCTTCACAATCAAAAGTCCCACTTTTACTTGAACACCTCTCTTTTGACTAGGCCAGGTCGAACCTCCTGTATTTCAATTTCATTCTTATTTTAAAGAAAAGACAACATGCTAAAATTCAATGACTAATATATATTTTACATAACATTATAAAAAAAATAGATCTTCTAGTTAGATAGAAGGCGCGCAGAAGTCTCTCTTAAAGTCTCTCTTAAGTTCTGGCATGTTGCCCACACAATAAATAGGACACAATAAAGTATTTTGTAAATTATACTGAAACTTTCACCATTAGTTGTATCAATAGATCTCTGCAGAGAAGCATTAARGTGGTTCTGGAGTAATAGTTTTCTCGATGGTATCAAGGCTTAAGTCACTTTGGAGTAATACTTTCCTCTGTAGTCACTCAGTAGTACAAATGAGGCACTAGGACTCATACCCTTGAATCTTAATGTCATTAAGTTGCTCTGGTATCATTATCATTGTCATTAAACTTCCATCATTCCAAATATAATTAAATCACCCTGGAATAATGATTATTTACTCAGTAGTACCATTAAGTACCTCCAGAGCATTGTTTACTCACAATACCCCAGAAGTAGACTTTGTTTTGGGGTACCTATGCATTCAATTGCACTGTAGTTTCCCAGAAGTTACACGCATTAACTATGGGTTTTTATGGGACATGTACTCCTCACTGTCTGTGGGGGGAAGTGAAATTGACTCACTTGTTCCACAGTGTCCTGATGGCAACTAGATTGTCTCTCTGCCATCGAGCTGGTCTATCATCTCGTTTATCAAAGCGGATAATCCTGGAAATTATGTGAAAGTTTTCCAGGTACATTGTTGCATGAAAATGTTCTCTGAGAGTTTCTGCATCCTACTGGGATTCTCTGGATTCCCCCTCAGACCTGAAAACTCCAACAAAGAGAAGCTTTTAATAAAAAATGAAAACGAGTCCCACAGACCCGAACACACCACAAGGGTTAATGCCCTAGAAATTGGAATTTTCAGGTGAGTAGCTATTTCTCAGAACCATTTCCTGACTTATGATTGTCAACACCCTTATATAGTTTGTGTTTCCCTTTTTTCCCTCCATGTTGATGGATGACTAAAGGAATTCTGCCTCTGTGTTACGTAATATTGGTTCACAAGTTAAAAAGGAAAACTCTAAAATAAGCATTTTAAGTGTAAAACATAATTAAATTTCATTGTGTTCAGTATAATTTTCATAGGTATCAATAATTGTGGCACATTTGTTTTTTGTTGAAAACAATAAGTAAGAAGTCAAATAAAAATATGCTCCGAGGTGCTCAAAACAAAACGTTTTAATGGTTCCTAAGAAATTATGTTGAAACAGGTTTTGATCTAATGCAAATATGACCTGGAATGATGAATTATTGAGCAAATTTCTTCATAATAATAGTGTGTCACATGTAATTAATAACGCAACTGATTATAAGAATCATTGTAACACGCAGTATGAGTGAGTCTTTATCTGTTAAAGGTCCTCGGTTCACAAGGAGATGGAGAGTGAGGGTGAGGTGGAGATTCCTATCCTGGGTCTGAGGCTGACTGAGGAAGAGGAGAAGCAGATGCTTGAGCTGGATCAAGGGTTCGGAGAATTTGACTTTGGATTAAACGAGCATGAAGAATTCCTTAAGGAAAAGAAGGTGGTTTTAAATTTTTTATTTATTTCAGTTTAAAATGTTAAAATATAAAATCGTCTGAATTAACTGACCCTTTTGAGCTCTTTAATGCTTTGCCATCTAAGCTACAGGTCAAAAATGTGGACACGTTCTAATTTCATGGTCTTTTTGTTATATTTATTCATATTGATCGTTCTTTACTTGGATTAATGATTAGAGTAACTCATACTATTTAATAGTAATTATCATGAATCTTTAAGTTAATACTTTTTTTTGTTGTTGTTGGAAATCAAATAAGTTGCTGTCGGTCTTTCGGCTGCTCCCGCCAAGRGGTCACCACAGCAGACAATCCCATCCGAACACACAAGCTTGGCACAAGTTTTACACTGGATGCCCTTTTTAATGCAACCCTCCAGTCTTACCCGGGCTTAGGACCGGCACTGCATCCGGTGGCTGGGGTTTGGGCACTGTACAAATTCTATAATTAAAAAAAAAAAATTAACACTTTCAAAAAAACACAGTAAATGCATTGCCATTTTTTTAATGGGAAATTATTTTTTTAATAATGAATGCTCAACGGCCAACTTCACTTTTATATTAAATCCAACATGAGTTGCAGCATGAGATGCAACGTTAATTGCAGTAACATCCTAAAAATCGGATAGCACCAAACTGTCGACAATCAGATGACAGAGCTGCCCAGGTGGCCCAAGGGAACCTACACAATACTGGGCATCATATGTTGTGTTATAATGAAAACATCAACTTTAGGATACTTACAGCATAATGCCAGGACAGATCAATCCGCCATTTGACCATCTTGATCAAAATAATTGTAGGCAGTTTATGTGTGCATTGATGAAATTGATGAATTTAACTCTTTCTGTGTGTGATTTTTACAAAAAGTACAAGCTGCTGAATTTGGTCTGCTGCTCCCTGGCTGATAAAACCCAATCTCCTGGTGAAGTGGACTGGGATAAAGAAGGGACACTGTGCAATGAAATCAAATTCCTGGGCACTGATATTACCTTTAGTGACCCTGRGTTTCTGCTAAAGGTATGTTTAAGGTGATATGTGTATGTGTGAGTTCATAGTTTTTCTGTATAGCTTTTAGATTAGTGACTTCATCTTTACTGAAATCCTGTTTCATTACCAGTTCTGTAATTTTACTGCACCAGGTATCTTTTTACACCAGACACAAACTGAACGTCCGTGTTACAGCCAACTTCTTGATCGCCGTCTCTGCTCACCTGCCCAACTCTAAATCACACCTAAGGAGGTATTTCTGCCCTGCTGTTAAGCTGCCATCTGATTGGCTGGAAGTGACGCAGAGATACAGCACGGTATGCTTGGAGGTTACCTCACGTGCAATGCTACCTGATAACCATTGACGTTTCCCAGGCTGCCATTAGCCATGGATTATAGCAGTACAGGATATACAAATAATGAAGGTAAAGTGGAAAGCAAAACATGGTTCATGGGGCTGTTTCGGGATAATGGGCCTAATAAGGGATGGGGACAAAAACAGGATATGAAAAGAAAGAAAGAGTTTGTAATTATGAATTTGCATTATGAGCGACTCCTGATAAGGCTTGTCCTGATAACAGTTGTCACTCCTTGCTCAATACATAAGCTCCCTATGTAGATGCCTCTTCCCTTCTGCAGGTGTAGCCCACAATTCATGCCTTTTGCCATTGCCAATGTGATCACATGTGTCGGGAAAGCGTGTGTTGGCAGTGTTAAATCTTTCGCTTTCYCATTCGCCAGGTGTGGTCATTCTTTAGATTAGAATAGGTTAGGTTAGGTTAGGTTAGGTTAGATTCAACTTTATTGTCATTGCACATAGTTACAAGGCAACAAAACGCAGTTAGCATCTAACCAGAAGTGCAAGTTAGCAGTGCCAGGGGTTCAGCTATTATTGGCTGTATGTTTAGCTATTTTGAGGGGACAATAAATTTGCACTGCTATACAAACTTTACACTGACTACTTTTCATTTTGGCAAAGAGTTTATGCAGTGTTGTCCTATGAAAAGATATAACTAAATATTTGCAGAGATGTGAGAGGTGTACTCACTTTTGTGACATACTGTACAGACAGGATGAAAAACAATCCTGTCTGTACACAAACATAGCCATTAATCTTTCTGTTATCATCACTGCTTTACCACTCTTGGTTCCACTGACACAGTTTGTGTGTATGTGTGTGTGTGTGT
>QMIH01002108.1:43930-58493 GCA_003987875.1 Clarias batrachus
CTGGCCCCTATCAGGCGTGAGGTGCAGAAGGAGAGCGTGACCAGCCGCGCACCCCCCCATAAGGACTGGGGTGGGGCTCGCCGCTCTTCTCAAAAATCTGCTTCGAAAAGACCGGATCTGAGGAGCTTCCTCTCTTCAAGAAGAAGCCATGAGTTCGTGCGCCTGGGGCCGTGGGGGTGTCTCCCCCCGGGGAGGGGCGCCTGGATTTTCATCACAAAATAGGGCCTCCTCCCTGGCACTCCCTGGGAGGCCGGTGTTCAATCCCCGCCACCACTGGTGTTTGGGGAGCACCGGTCTCCAATGAAAAGTTGGGTGTTCAGGCGGCGTTGGTATTCTCGTTCCCATAGCGTTTTCACGCAGCATTGAGTGTAGCTTTTGAAAGGGAACGTCTCGGGTTACTTGACTGTAACCCTGTTCCCTGATAAAGCGGGAACGAGATGCTGCGTTCCGATGCCGCACTGCTGGCGTGCCTGGACGTCCTTCAGACAAAATTGACCTGAGGATGTTTCCGGTTCACTCCTATTTATAACCTGCAGGTGCACCGTATTCGGTGACGTCATGCCTGGCACAGGTTATAAGCTGAAGGTATTCGGCGGGTTTGACATGCACAAGCTTCACAACCGGGCAACAAAGAGATGTTCCCATAGCGTTTTCACGCAGCATCTCATTCACGCTTTATCAGGGAACAGGGTTACAGTCAAGTAACCCGAGACGTTTTCAAACAACGCTAATATTAGTCCCTAAAAAATATTGCATTGCATTCAAATCTCGATGATGTCTGAGGATTAAGAGCGCGGCATGTCTGCTCGGAACAGCACCATCTTAGTTCTTAATGTATTCTCAGTCAAGTATACTTCTTTTGTCATTTAAGAATCACGTTGTCATGTTTCGTCATTTAAGAATCACTGTACAACCATACAAAATTACACATACTGAACACAACACACAGTATCAAGGGTCAAGTCACGCGTTCATGGGTTTTAGACGTCCTTTGTAAAACTAAACTGTCGTGTATATATGTGGTAAGAATCCCCGAACAACTGCACAAAATTGTATCTCAACAAAATTTAATGGACGGAGACTAAAGATCATCAACTCGAGTTTCTAAATGTGCAGAAAATATACAGAATTAAGTGATGACAACTCCATTGCTCAGGCTAAACACAATCTCCAAATACATTGAGTCAAAAACTCCAAGATATTATACATTTTCAACTATTACTGACCTGTCGAAGAAACTGGAGAAGAACTTTTGAGAAGGTGATCCTCGCGGGTGAGCTTCTTTTTCACGCATGCGCAAATAAAACAAAGTTCACCTTTTTTTTTGTTTCATTTACAAAGCCTTACAATCATTTTTTACAGTGTAGTTCCCTATAGTTCCCTGGGATATGTACCGTGACCCTGTATGGCCTATAGAAAATGAGCCATACAGTTTTATATACAGTTCTTCCAATAACTAACTGGACTCCATATTAACATCTGTTAACAACTGTTATACTGAACTGCCAGCCACCTAACACACAGTATGATGCAGATCAATTCCTGCTTTTTGTTTCACCCAGTTTCATCCTACTGCCGTCTCAGGGAGTTTTTCCCTCAGCACTGTCGCCCTCGGCTCGTTCATCAGGGATGATCTGATCATTTTGATTCACACACATTCACATTTCATACAAACGCAAATAATTCTTTTGATTGTGTAAAGCTGCTTTGCGACGATGGAAATTGTTAAAAGTGCCATACAAATAAAATTGAATAGAAAAAAATGTTATTGAATAGAATATATAATACTGTACTATAGCTAATTATGCTATGCCACACTATGACAGTGGTAGCTAAGAGGTTAAAATGTTGGACTGACAATCAAGAATGGTATGAGTTCAAATCCCAGCATCAACACAACTGGGTCCTTAAGCAAGTCCACTGAAATGAAATATATTTCTGGATTAAGGCATGAATGCTGAAAATACATACACATGAGTGTGAGTTTGGTCTGTCTATCACACTCCAAATCTGAGATGTGGTTAGTGTCTTTACAAAAGCTCTATATTTTACAGATCGAAGCCTTGCATCTTAACTTTGGAAAGAGATATTCAGACCAAACATCTGAGACTGTCAATGTCTCAACTTCAGCATCCAACAGAGCAGCTTTGAGAAAGATCAGAGAAAATCAACATTTACCTTTGTGCTTTTTAGTGAAAAAAAAAAACAGACATTCTCTGATCTTTTTGAGTCGGTGGGGTCGGCACATAGACAGGAGTGCACTGCTTTCACCCCATCACCCTGCTAAGCTAAGATGTGGTTAGGGTCTTTACACATCCTTAAATAACTTACATTTGACATTAATCCTAAATTTATCACGTGTTACTGTGGTCAGGTTTTACCCCAGAGTCAGCCTTTATCAAGTAAAAAAAAAAAAAACAGGCCTAAAGCAGATGGCTTGTGAAACACCAACTTTTTGCTTTTTTTTTTCATAGAGGAGTCGCTATTAACATTTACAACCTGAAACCTCTGCGTTATAAGATTCAAGACATGCAGAAAAAAATCTCTTAATTTCTGAAGCATTTTCCAGGATGTGTAGAAGGAATTAAAATCGGCATGATGGCCTGATTAGAGGCCAGTGTTCTGTCATTTACTACTTTAACCAAGGCTGTATCTAAGCTATATGTACAGTATAAGAAGTCAAACTGTTTTTATCTGAATAGTTACAATGACATTTATTAAACATCAGAATTGTGTAATTTTGCTATAATTCATTATGTATTCATATATCTAATAGTGGAATACATAGAGTGGAAGAGGCAAGAATGCATGTGCGGCTTGCCTTTAATAAACGTCGTAAAATAAATAGGAATTAACAGTCAAATCAAGTCAGCTTTTATTATCATTTCAACCAAGAATTCAGCGCACAGTGAAACGAAGTGGCATTCCTCCAGGACCAAGGTGATTCATACATAGCAATTAAATTCTCTAAAATTAACAACATAAATTAACAGAAACTAACTAGCTAACCGGGACACCTAATTAGCTGACTATCTGAGACAAACCAATTTGACACCAAAATGAACACAACTATTCAATTGCATTATACAAAAGACAACACAAGACAACATAAAGTGCAGATGCAAACAGGAGCAGCAACACGACAACATTACACAATGCAATATACTGTAATATAGTCTAGAGCTGGATGATAGGAGCATCAGTCATATCTTTAGCATTAGCATAACAATGTCTTAGCTTGACATCAACAACGTGAGATAGAAAGCTCCATGAAGATAAAATAAAGTTAATGCTGAACATTGAGGTGGCGGATTGAAGCTTGTCCCACTGGAACTTGGCATGGGAACTGTCGCATACATAGCAATCAGAGGACAGGACAGGACACTCGCTGGCCGCTTGGTGTGAGCCTGACTGACTTGGAAGTTCAGAGCTAGAGCATGGCACGGTTTGGACAGAATCACCAGATTGTGCTTCAGAAAGCAAGACTTCGAGTGTTGCTGCGGAGGCTGTCCAGTTGTCGTCCACAGGGTGCGGAGCAGGGAAGGTTTGGTGAATCACACTGGTGGACTCACACTGATGCTTGGTGACTCTTGGTGACTTACTGTACAGGATAAAACCCCTTCGGCAAGCTCTGCCACAGATCGAAGGAATCGAGGTAGAAGATGCAGACTGATTAAGTTACAGCGTCCACCGCGTACAGAATATGAAAATACTCAGCAGATCAGAAGCTAACCTAAACTAATATTAAACCCTGATGTTCGAGTCGTGTAGGGATTAAATGCACTGCTGCAAATTTGAAAAGCCAAGTGAAAGAAGTGGACATGAGGAGACCTGCAGGGAGTCTGTGTTTACAGAAAGGAGAAATGATTCAGAGTGGTTTATCCTCATCATTAGGACATCTAGACAAAGAGATGTATGTGTGTGTGTGTGTGTGTATGAAGACAAATCTTGACAGAAGAAAAATCCAAAGACTTCGAGTTGCTGCAGGATCACCTGAACCCTTTCTTCTTAAGCCGTAATGGACGTGTTGAGAAACACACTCTCATTGTCTTCTGTGCAGACAGAGAAGATCATGAACATGGAGAACATGGAGCAGCTCAGGTCATGCTGAAAGCTAGGGCTCAGGAGGTCGCATGCAAACAATAAAGCAGGAAAAAGCCGCCATTATATCACACTCTTAAATACGGAAAATTATATCAGATGTGTGTGTGTGTGTGTTTGTGTGTATTTTTCCCATTTTTTATCTTGTCCTGTCACACTCCAATGCACTTAATAAATGTAATCCCAGTCGGTCTCCTGTTCATCCGCCCCTCTATCTCTCCATCTCTCCATCAGTAGCTGCTGGATCGTACCTGTCTGTCGTTCTGGCTCTTTTTCTCAGGATTTCAGCAGACTGTTGGCGCAGGACATTTAGCCAAAACTCTGAAACTCTGACACCTACAGATGGAACAGTTCTGTAATGGTGACGTGTGGAACGGGTGACAGAAACGCTGAGCCATGAGAGAGTGAGAGAGAAGGTTCAGAGGAGGTACAGTGAGACAGATGTGTCGAGGGAAACGTCTTCAAAATTAGTCATCCACAAAAAAAAAAATTAAATAAATCTAATCTCTCCATCTGCAGCGAAAAGGCTAAAACTTCTTTTTCCAGCCTCGAGCCCAGCAGATATCTTTCCAATAAAAAAGTGCAGTTTCTCTCTCTCTCTCTTTCATTCTCTCTTTTTTAAATAAGGCGAGAGGACGGCCGGAGAGCTGCAGTGTGTCTCCTCTAATAAACACTCCGAGCTCCGAGCTTTCCTTCATTTCTAATGTAATAAATAGTCGACCTCCAGCAATAAATCAGACAGAAATGGATAAAAATGAACTGCAGTGTGATGGAGAGGCGCGGCGGAGTGTAGTTACTGTGTGTGTGTGTGTGTGTGTTCCACTCTTCAGCACTTTCATTCAATAGCATATTTAAACTAGTCTTCCCTATACATCTGGCCACGCCCACATTATTACTTCATGGGTTACTTTTCATACTCTGACAACCGAACCTGAACCGTGAGCTTATCGGTCCTTCACTGGCTCTCATGACAGTCACACGCACGCACGAACACACACACACACACACACACACAGATTTAAACCCCGAGCCCTGGAGGTGTGATGCGATATAGCGCTAACCGCTAAATCCCCTGTGCTGCTCGTTCTAAATGTACGTTTATAATTTAGTCATTTATTATTATTATTTTTTTACATTTTATGAAGGTATTAATCTTCACGCACTGCGACACACCTTAGAGAAATATTAAAGAAACAGAAAGAGCTCCACTAACACCTCAGAAGTGTACACATGAAGAAGAGTGTAATATAGAGTTGATTTTATTTCATTATTCTGCAGTAATTGGAAACAGGTGGAGCTGGTGTGTGTGTGTGTGTGTGTGTGTGTGTGTGTGTGTGTGTGTGTGTGCGTGTGCGTGCGTGTGTGCGTGTGTAATGAAGACACCCTGCATGCCGGTTTTTAATCACGATACATTACACATGCAGTATGTGATGAATCCTCAGAACACACTCAGCAGATTTTGCGACGTGCTTCAGTTAAACTCTTACACACGCTTCAGTTCAGCGTTCCGTCCCGTCGCCTCTCGTTCGTCTCAGTGTGTGTGTGTGTGTGTGTGTGTGTTAAAGTAATACAGTCGTATTGGTTCTGCTTCAGACGCTGGTTCTGTCTCTGCTCCACATCAGTGATGAAGTGAGCTTTAATCACGATTATTCACACTCGCTGAGCCGAGACCCAAAAAACCCGGCACGACTACAGAACCTGTATTACTGAAACATTAACATCACTTACACTGAACAGACGAGAAGGGGTTAAAGGTGTGTGTGTGTGTGTGTGTGTGTGTGTGTGTGTGAGGGCTGATAATAGATGGAGTGATGTACAGCGATGAAGAAGTGTGAACAGTCTCACTAATTTGTTAAGACACTCATTATCACCTGGAGCTGTGTGTGAAAGCCTGGCACATCTTCTTCTGTTTAAAGCAACCATCTCTCTCTCTCTCACACACACACACACACACACACACACACACACACACACACACTATAGGCAATGTTACCGCTACAACTGTTTGGCTGTTTATTAATGTTTTAACCTTTCAGCTTCTGAACAATCAGGATCCAGAGATCAACAGCACTGTGGGGAAAATCTCATCTCATCTCATCTCATCTCATCTCATCTCATCTCATCTCATCTCATCTCATCTCATCTCATTTCATCTAACGTCTACAATGATGCTAACTTCTGCTATGCTAATGCTAATACTTTTTAACATTATTATTTGGTCTTGATCCCGATTTGTATAATTTCTTTGGTAGTTGTTGTTGTTATTGTTGTTGTGTGTCTCTGTGTAGGTTCTGCACCACACTGTGAGCTTGTGGCCTCCCCTCATACAGACTCTGAGTGCTGGAGCAGGTGTGCACGCCGGGTTCTCCGGGGAACTCCAGGTCCTCATTCTCTGTGGTGTGGGTTCTCAGACCGGAGCGGGTTCCTCCGGCATCCTGATCCGAGCCCAGGTTCCGCCTGTAACTGTAACTGGTTGTACTCGGGGGGGGGGTTTGAGGGAGAACACACTCTGGTGCACATGAATGAAGCTCATTACAGACGCCTGGTGTTTCCTTGTTTACGGCGTGCCGATCCCTGCAGGAACAATTACACAGATCTGCTAGCCGAGCGTAATGAGGCACTGTTTATTGTTTTATGACTCTTAATCTCGCTGCTCGGATCGCGGATGTGAGATCATTTCCCACGACAGCTCGCTGTGTTTTCATAAATAAAGCGCACGTGATTACTCCGAGTTTATGAGCAGCAGTTTAATCGGGTTATTAGCGTGGAACATGTGACGGGAAACGCGTTTCCTCCTCTGGAGCACCACAGCTACTGGGTCATCTACTTATCATCTACTGGATACGGCGATTTAAATACAACTCTGCCTCTACACGATGCTAGCCATTTTAAACGTGCCCTGTTCCGGATTTTGTTCCTGATTCACCGGAACTTATCTCCATGCTAACATTTAGCATGCTAACACACAAAGCACACACCTCAACACAAACTGTCCATCGCTCCGTCTCTCCAGGACGGACCTGGAACTATTGTCCATCAAAATGTCCATCAAATGTCGTCCTTTTTATCTCCCTCGGGAGTTTACATCGGTCATAATCAGCGCCGTTTATATTCCACCACAAGCAGACACGGACACTGCCTTATTCGAGCTACATGAGGCTCTCACACAGCACCAAACACAACAACGGGACGGTGCTGGGATTCGTCGGGAAACTAGCGAATGATACTGTACAGAAAACTACCATCAGAACCTTTCCCAATCAGAAGCCGTGAGTGACTCTAGGAGCCTGTGGCAGGGACTAAGAACAATAACGGACTATAAAGCACCGTTGTGATGAACGCGGACATGACTCTGGCAGACGAGCTGAACACCTTTCATGCTCGTTTCGAGGCTGCAGCTAAAGACGATAGCGTTGCTAATGCTGTTGGTGCTAACGGCTTCAGACAGGAAGACACTTCCAGCACCGGAAACGCGTTCATCATCTCCGAGCATGACGTGAGGAGAGCCTTCAGGAGAGTGAACACCAGAAAAGCAGCAGGACCAGACGGCGTCTCAGGTAGAGTCCTGCGCAGACCAGCTAGCACCTGTGTTCACAGAGATATTCAACCTCTCCTTTCTCAGTCGGTGATCCCCACATGCTTCAAGAGTCCATCATTGTTCCTGTTCCGAAGAAACCACATCCTGCTTCCCTCAAYGAYTATCGACCTGTAGCCCTCACATCAGTGGTGATGAAGTGCTTCGAACGGCTTGTCAGAGACTTCATCATTTCTTCACTACCAGACACACTGGATCAACTGCAATTTGCCTACCGTTCAAACCACTCTACAGATGACGCCATAACTCATCTACTCCATACTGGTCTCACTCATCTGGACACTAGAAGCGGGAATTATGTTAAAATGCTTTTCATCGACTACAGCTCAGCATTTAACACCATAATTCCCTCCACACTCACCACCAAGCTGGAGCACCTGAGACTCAGCTCATCTCTGTGTCAGTGGATCTCCAATTTCCTAACTGAGAGACCACAGGCAGTAAGGATGTGTGGACACGTCTCAGCCTCCCTCACTCTCAGCACTGGAGCACCACAGGTTTGTGTTTGTGAGCTGTACTCACTGTACATGCACGACTGCGTAGCTTCTACCAACTCCACCACGATCGTCAAGTTTGCTGACGACACCTTCGTGGTCGGCCTGATCAGTGACAACGATGAGACGGCCTACATGAAGGAGATTGGAAATTTGGAAAACTGGTGCCAGAGGAACAACCTGCTTCTCAACGTCAGCAAGACAAAGGAGTTGATAATGGACTTCAGCACAAAGCAGAAGAGGAACTACCAGACCCCCGTCCTCAGTGAGAGCCCAGTGGAGAGAGTGGACAGCTTCCGTTACCTCGGTGTCCACATCACGCAGGACCTGTCATGGTCCTGTCACATCAACACCGTGGTGAAAAAGGCCCGGCAGCGTCTCTACCACCTCAGATGCCTAAAAGCACCTAAAAGGTGCTTAGGAACTTCTACTCTTCTACTGCATCATAGAGAGCATCCTGTCGGGAAACATCTCAACCTGTTTCGGAAACAGCACGATGCAGGACAGACGAGCTCTACAGATCGTTGTGCGTTCAGCTGAGCGCATCATCCGCACCGAGCTCCCTGACCTGCACTCGATCTACAGCAAGCGGTGCTGGACCAAGGCCAGGAAGATCATGAAGGACCTCAGCCATCCCTGCAATGGACTGTTCTCTCTGTTGAGGTCAGTAAAGCGATTCCGCTCCCTGAAGGCCGACACAGAGAGACTGAGGAGGAGCTTCTTCCCGCAGGTGATACGGTCTCTTAAAAATGTGTAAAAGTGTTAGTTACCGAGACATGCTAATTCACCAGTGTTTTTTTAAATTTTTTTTTACCACAGACTCTGTGGTTTTAACTTACATTTTGACTCCTAGTCAATAATAATTAATTTTAAATTTAGTGCGGGGGGGTGGGGGGGTGGGGGGGGAACAACAACTTCATCATCCGCTCGGTCTTCTTGGTCTTCATTTGATCTGTGGCAGGCGAAGTAGGTGGTGCGCTACCGCCACCTAAAGGTCTGGATGATTGATGGATAAAGTGTTTTTTTTGCTGACTTGACACCGTGGCCTGGCGATGCCCTGCACATTTCTCTAAACACTAAACACCCTGGCTCCAGGCTTGGAGCATGTGTGGGAGAAATTGCAGAAAAGTATTTCTTTATTATAATCTATATGTACTGTAGGCTTAATTGTGTTGGCCATGAAAAAAAAACATTTAGTCATAAATGTATAATCAAAAATAGGTTTGGCCTTAAATGTATACAGTGTATACAGAAGTCACTGAACAGAAACATTATCTCATTGCTTCACTTCTCGATAAAAAATATTCTGTATATTGTATTTTAGTTCTTTATTGGTAATGACATTTGTACAGAATGTAAAGTAAGTTTGCCATTTGCCAGTTTAATTTCAATAAATCCATTAAGTTGTACACATTTATAAAAGGTTAGCCATGTTGCTCTAGGTGTACTGTACAGTCATTTAATTTTAAGTAATTTAATTATTTTTTTAATAGACAAGCTAGATTTCGAAATAAAACATTTATCTATTACAAAGCAATTTTGTAACTGACTTCGGTTGTTACCAACCTACATTTCTACATATCTTCATTTTAGAGATCCAAACTACTAACTCTCCCCTCCATCTACCTGTATGTGAAGAGTAAATAGATGTATATAAAAAAGTACTAAACACTCTTTAGTGTAGATGGCACTTTTGGTCAGAGAACCCTATCCCTTAAACACCAAAGCATTTTAGACATTCATTGTATTATGTTTTAATAAATATACTGTATATGAGTCAGAATTATGCAATATTACAGATTTACATTTTTCTCAGCAGAATATATTCCTCAATATAACAAACTCAATTTTATTTAATTTTAACTAACTATACACATGTGACTAAGCAAAAATTTTAAAAAGGATCATATCAGAACATATCAGAAAACCCAAATGCACAGTTTACAAGTACTGTATACTTTCTGTGTGGGGAAACACTGCTTTGGGGAAATGAAAACTACACTATGTGAGTCGCACACAAGACAAATGTGAACTATCTCTGAGATTTAAAGGTAATGAGCCACATTTGAGACACCTTTGAGAAGATGACGAAAACATCTAAATCTCATTCAAGTCTCAAAGATGGCTTATTTCTGTCTAGGAGACAAAGAAGAGATTAACATGAGATCTCATCTTGGAGTTTCTTTGCTATGGGTACTCAGGTTAGCAGGATGGCGCTAGCTCACGCTCTGAGTTACAGAACCGTTCTGACTAAATTCTACATTTTATTATCTAATGTTAATAAAAATTATTTAACATATTTTCTGTTCTGAAGCCAGAGATGCTACTCCCGCGCTAGCTGTACAGCACACATTCTACCTCAGATCATGAAAGGAGCTGTGTGTGTGTTTATTCCGATTGAATTGCTGTAATTTTCCTAAGTGACAGTGTGACAGTATGTCATCAGTAAATGGCTGTGACTTTTAGATTCAAAACATCTCCACTTTTCAGTCCATCAGTTCATCGTTTGTTTATCTGTTCATCCGTAACGGTGTGTTGCTAACACACACAGGCTCGAAAATCCCGCAGACTTGAACCCCAGGGCTTTAAACAGCTAACGTTCCTCTGTTTCACTCCTCCTACAAATGAGGCGGGGGATGGGCTCTTCTCCTTCTGTGAGGTCACATTAGGGGGAATTCTGTCAATTGTTAATAATTTTGTTAAATAAAGCTTTAACTCATGATCACAGTGATCCAGTCTGCTTGTATTTAAACATCACAGTGTTCGATCAAAGGATGCAGGCTGCTTGTCAGTACCATGTACTGGTAGTGGTACATGTAGTGGTACATGTAGTGGTACATGTAGTTGTACATGTAGTTGTACATGTAGTTGTACATGTAGTTGTACATGTAGTTGTACATGTAGTTGTACATGTAGTTGTACATGTAGTGGTACATGTAGTGGTGGCTCAGAGAGCTAAGGCACTGAGTTACTGATCGGAAGATCAGCGGTTCGATTCCTAGCTCAGTCAAGTTGCCATTGTTGGGCCCTTGAGCAAGGCCCTTAACCCAAAGTTATGGAATAGTCTTCCTATTAATGTTCGGGACTCAGACACAGTCTCAGTGTTTAAGTCTAGGCTAAAAACCTATTTATTTAGCGCAGCGTTTTTGTAAATAGATTAGCCTTAGGTAAAGGAGCAGATCTGGGGGACTCATGGAYRKAGAGTATTMTGGTGAACTGGTATGTTTAGATGCTGTCCTCCCCACTCTCATTGATCACTCAGGTTTGTTAACGGTGAAGTGATCGGTTGCTTTACATCTCAGTTCCCCCTCATGTCTGTGTTTCCTTCTATTCTGTTACGCCCCGGTTTAGGTCGGGCCGTAACAGGAATGGAAAAGAAAAGAAAAAAAGGGGGTGAGACCAAAAGTGCGTTTGCTTAAAATTTACAAAAAGGTGAATAAGCAAATCCCCAAAAGGTGGCTGTGAGCTTCAGAAGCTGACAAGGACAAAACAATAAACAAAATGCCCTCTACCACCAAGTACCAAAGTGAAACAACTAACCTGCACCAAAACTAAAGAATAAGAAATACAAAATTCTTCCCTTACTCCCTTGCTAACCACAAACCAAGAGAAAACAGGGTGTAAACAAGATGGCGTCGACTCCCTACTAAGCCAATTACAAAACTACGTATTCAATTCAATTCAATTCAATTTTATTTCTATAGCGCTTTTAACAATGGACATTGTCTCAAAGCAGCTTCACAGAAATGAAAAGAAAATGAAAAGAAGACTTATGGAAATGTATATATGTTTAAGAAAAATCTGACTAGATAATGAGATTGTCCCTGATGAGCAAGCCAAGGGTGACGGCGACAGTGGCAAGGAAAAACTCCCTGAGATGGTACAAATATATACAAATTGTATTTATAATCAGGCAACCAGAACCAAAGAAGGGCATACACAAAAACATAGTCAGAAACGTAGCAGAAGGTCATACACAATATAATTTTACAAATAGTCATCGGAAAAACAGTAAGCAAAAACACTGTCTGAAGCACTGTGGTCGGAAGGCCTTAAGTAGGCCTTAAGTAGGCCTTTGGGTCTCCTGGACACCCAATCATCCGGCAGGAGGCGGGACCAACAAAGGACAGGCAGGGCAGCAACCAATAGATTGCAGGCACACTGAAGATGGTGGGACCTGCAACAACAAGGGAAGATACACCCCGCCCTCCCCACCAGCAGAGACAAAGCACACATAACCAGACACAAAATAACAAATAAACTGAATATCGTAACAATTCAATTCAATTCAAGTTTATTTGTACAGTGCTTTTAACAATCATCATTGTCGCAAAGCAGCTTTACACAATCAAAAGAATTATTTAAGTTTGTGTGAAATGTGAATTTCAATTAATCAAAATGGTCAGATTGTCCCTGATGAACAAGCCGAGGGCGACGGTGGCAAGGAAAAACTCCCTGAGATGTCAGTAGGAAGAAACCTAGAGAGAAGCCGGACTCAACAGGGAACCCATCCTCATCTAGGTGAAACAGAAAGCAGAAATTGCTCTGCATTTATACTGTGTTCGATGGTGGCAAGCAGTTCAGTATAACAGTTGTTAACAGATGTTAATTGATGTTAATATGGAGTTCAGTTGGTTATTGGAGGCTCAGGTAGACCTGTGGGAAATTCCAGTCCTGAACTATCGAGCGACTGCAGCTAAGTCCAAAGAGAAACAGCTGTAAACATCAGTTTAGGCCAGGACAGTCTTCATAGTAGAGTGAAATCATCCCCAGACATCAGACGCATCCCAAAGAGATACATGGGGCATCCACGTAACAAGATCTCCAACCAGAAGCTTCTGGCTCTCCCTTTTAGTTCTGTTGTCATAGTTAGTCCTGCCGGAGTCCCTGCTTGCACTCTACACTAAATATACATTCACCTTATAAATTAGAACTAACCGTTATCTCTCCTCTTCTGCTCTCCCCTCTCCTGTTCTCTTTCCCCCTCTCTCTCTTTCCCTCTCCCTGTCAAGCTACACATGTCTCTCCTGAGCTGGCGCTGATCCAGACCCCCTCTGCCCTCTGTACCTGTCTGACTCATCCTGGTGCCCCGCTTCTGGTTGGAGATCTTGTCACATGGATGCCCCGTGTATCTCTTTGGGATGCGTCTGGTGTCTGGGGACGGGTTCACTCTACCATGAAGATGGTTCTAGCCTCGGCTGATGTTGACAGCAGTTTCTCTGAGGACTTGACTTGGCTGCAGTCGCTTGATAATTCAGGCCTGGAATTTCCTACAAGTTTACCTGAGCCTCCAATAACTAACTGGACTCCATATCAGTTAACATCAACTGTTATACTGAACTGCCTRCCACCCAACACACAGCATGAATGCAGATCAATTCCTGCTTTCTGTTTCATCCAGATGAGGATGGGTTCCTTGTTGAGTCCAGTTCCTCTCAAGGTTTCTTCCTATTGTCACCTCAGGGAGTTTTTCATTGCAACTGTTGCCCTCGACTCGTTCATCAGGCCATTTTTGATTCATACACATTTACATTTCATACAAACTTAAATCATTCTTTTGATTGAGTAAAGCTGCTTTGCAACAATGACAGTTATTAAAAACGCTATACAAATAAAACTGAAATGAATTAAATCTGATACACTAATCTGCCCCTCCGACAGACCATATTTGCCCAATCAGATGGACTGCATCTGCATCATCAGACAGGCCGTATCTGCTCCATCACATAGGCTGCATCTGCCCCATCACACAGACCAAATCTGCCCCTCTGACAGACCGCATCTGCCCCTCCGACAGACCACATCTGCCCCTCCGACAGACCATATCTGCCCAATCACAGAGACCGCATCTGCCCCATCACACAGACCGCATCTGCCCCATCAGATAGACCGCATCTGCCCATCAGACAGACCGCATCTGCCCCTCCGACAGACCGCATCTGCCCCTCCGACAGACCACATCTGCCCTTCAGACAGACCGTATCTGCCCCATCAAACAGACCGTATTGGCCCCTCTGACAGACCATATCAGCCCCATCAGACAGACCACATCTGCCCCACCAGAGAGCCTGTATCTGCCCAATCAGACAGATCGCGTCTGCCCCTCCAACAAACCGTATCTGCAAATCAGACAGACCGTATCTGCCCCATCAGACAGACGGCATCTGCCACTCCGATAGACCGCATCTGCCCCTCTGATAGACCAGATGCGGTCATCAGACAAAGCGTATTGGCTCCTCTGACAAATCATATTAGCCCCTCAGACAGACCATATCTGCCCCATCAGACAGACCATATCTGCCCCATCAGACAGACCATATCTGCCCCATCAGACAGACCATATCTGCCCCATCAGACAGACCATATCTGCCCC